>CAUYON010169777.1:0-58204 GCA_963573935.1 Arctocebus calabarensis
ACACGTACACAGAGGCACACAGGCACACACCCTTCACATGTACACAGAGGCACACAGGCACACACACCACACATGTACACAGAGGCACACAGGCACACACCCCTCACACATATACAGAGGCACATAGGCACACACACCATACACGTACACAGAGGCACACAGGCACACACACCACACACGTACACAGAAGCACACAGGCACACACACCACATATGTACACAGAGGCACACAGGCACACACACCACACACGTACACAGAAGCACACAGGCACACACACCACACACATACACAGAGGCACACAGGCACACAACCTTCACATGTACACAGAGGCACACAGGCACACACACCACATATGTACACAGAGGCACACAGGCACACACGTAAACAGAAGCACACAGGCACACACACCACACATGTACACAGAGGCACACAGGCACACACCCCTCACACATACACAGAGGCACACGGGCACACATCCCTCAGATGTACACAGAGACACACAGGCACACACCCCTCACATGTACACAGAGGCACACAGGTTCACACACACCACACACGTACACAGAGGCACACAGGCACATACCTCTCACATGTACACAGAGGCACACAGGCACACACCCCTCACACATACACAGAGGCACACAGGAACACACACCACACGTACACAGAGGCACACAGGCACACACACCACACATGTACACAGAGGCACACAGGCACACACCCCTCACATGTACACAGAGGCACACAGGCACATACCCTTCACACATACACAGAGGCACATAGGCACACACACCACACACGTACACAGAAGCACACAGGCACACACACCACATATGTACACAGAGGCACACAGGCACACACACCACACACATACACATGTACACAGAGGCACACAGGCACACACACCACACATGTACACAGAGGCACACAGACACACACCCCTCACATGTACACAGAGGCACACAGGCACATACCCCTCACATGTACACAGAGGCACACACACACACCACACATGTACACAGAGGCACATGTGCACACACATGTTCAGGAGAGAAGTGTGTGTGTGCCTCTGAAGTCACACAGCACCTGCACAAGCAGGGTGTCAAGTCACATAGTCAAAATGCCTGAGCACAGGTCTGAAAGCCGTACGGTGACTTTGACCAACCCCTGCCCCCACACCCAAATCTGAGACCTTGAACAAGTCACTTAAAGTCTGATCTCAGTTTCCCCGTTAACCCTGTTAAAATAGAAGGTCCAGAAGTTGGGTTCCTCCTCAAGACCCATTCTCATGGATAGATCATGTTAGAAAGCAAACTAGAGGTTTGAGCCCTAAGGAGTCAGCACTGCAGCCCTTCCCTGGCCCAGGGACCCATCCCAGCAGCCTTGGATTTTGGAGGCCTCTGAGGATCTCTACAGAACTTCAGTCTTTGGAGGAGCCATGTGAAAAGCAATTATTTTCCTCACACCTTATATTTGCAAAAGAGAGTCCGTGGTCTGTCCAGACACCTGAAGGGGCTATCCTCATGAAGAAAGATCCTGGTCTCACAGAATTCAGCCATCCAAGGATCATAAGAGCAGTACACAGGGGTCCCGGGGTACCAGAAGCAAGACCCTCACCCTGGGGCCAGGTCAACTCCAAGGACTCATCGAAAATTAAGAAAATAGCCTGGTATGCTGGTGCATCCCTGTAGTCCTAGCTACTCAGGAGACTGAGCCAGGAAAATTGCTTGTGCCCAGAAGTTTGAGGCTGCAGTGAGCTGTGATGATGCCACTGAACTCTAGAATGAGATTGTCTTGCACAAAACAAAAACTTAAAAGTCAACCAATTAGCAAACTGCATTTCATCTGCTACCTGAATTTTCCTTTGCCTTATAACATAACATATTAATGCATTAAGATGTAGATATTTTGGGGAGGTCATTCTTTGGCTATTTACTATCTGCTCTTCATGCTATAAATTTTCCTCTAAGCACTACCTTAGCTGCACCACAATCTTGCTATGTTGCTATGTTGTTTTTATTTGCATTCAGTTCAAAATATTTTCTAATTTCCCTTGAAACTTCTTTGACTCATGAGCTATTTAGAAGGGTATTTTTTTGTTTCCACACATTTGGGAATTTTCTTGGTGTCTTTCACTTACTGAGTTCTAGTTAAATTAGTCAGAGAATATAGTCTGTGCCATTTCAATGCATTTAATTCAGATTTACAATATAGAATATCATCTACCTTGAGGAAAGATCCTTGGGAGCTTGAAAAATATGTATTCAACTGCCAATGGGGAGAGTGTTTGATAGCAGTCAAGTAGGCAAGTTGATTGATGACATTCAGTTCTTTTGTACCCTTCATGATTTTCTCTTAAATCTTCCTTCAATTACTACATGGTAAAGGAGAAAATAACAAGTGCATGAACACACTGGAACTGGAATCTGCAAAGGGAAAATTGGAATCTGGCTTATGTTCCTTAGTTTGTTAGAACATTAGCAACTTCCTTAATATATGCGAGTCTCAGCTGCAAAATAGAGGGTGTTCATGCCAAACTTTCCCCTGGCACAGTGTTGTGGAGAGACATAAAATCAACTTGAAGTAGTGCCTATGGAAGCCCCGCTTAAGCAAGCTTTAAAGTGCTGAACAATGGGGGGTGGGGAGTACGGTGACCATAGCACTGTTGGGCTTCTCAAGCACAGTTGCATTCAAGCAAATAATTTTCAATTTTATCTTAGATAATTTTAAAATCAGATAATTTTCCAGCAAAAGTTCTTAATCCATCTATAGCCTTAAATTGGTATTATAGCTCTGTATTGATTCATGCCCCATACATGGCATGAATAATTTTTAATTTCAGTTGGTATCATTTTGGGTAGGGTCCAAGAATACTCACAGCCATGAGGTTCTAAGTGCAAAAACCACTGCTCACGGTTAACAGAGTGAAGCCATGGTGCCCCTGGACAGGTGAATTGGGGAACAAGTTTGAGGGACTAGACCTGAGTTCTGAGTCGGTTCTGCTGTGTCTCTGTTGTGTGACTGCAGACACCCCAGTGAGCATCTCTGAGCTCTAGTTTTCCATCTGCACCAACCTACTGGGCTATTACAACAATTGTGTGAGATACTGCATGTGGTCTGTTCCAATAAAATGTCTGTTTCAGTGAGATAATGAGCCAGATCCAGGAGGAGAACCTCATTTAATTAGGAGGGACCTGTCTTCCTGGACACTTCTTCTGGTTTACTGTGACCTTCTGTCTGGCCACTTGTCTTTATCTGGCTAAGTGGAGTGCCAAGTGAAGACAGCAGTTGGACATTTGCTAGATAACAGGGGAAATCTAGAGAAATAATTCCTGCAAAGAAAAAGGAGAGGTGGGGTCTTGCTAGCAAAAAGAGAGAATTCTACATTAAGAAACAGAATTATTGGGTGGTGCGGTGGGCAGCTGTGGTTCTAGCTACTTGGGAGGCTGAGGCAAGAGAATCGCCTAAGCCCAGGAGCTGGAGGTTGTAGTGAGCTGTGACTCCACGACATTCTACCGAGGGTGACAAAGTGAGACTCTGTCTCTTTAAAAAAAAAAAAAAAAGAAAGAAAAAAACAGAAGTAGTTAACCACAGTCTTTATGAGGTATTGTTGTTGGTGAGAGATATAAACCCTTTTCCTCTCCCTTCAAAAATTTTTAGTAAAAATCTGTACCACCCCCCTCCTTCTAAAATAGCACTTGGAAAGGCTGAAGGTGGGTTCGCTACCAGGAACGTGACTCCTCAGAGAGCCACCACCACTCACACACAGAGAGCAGCCTGGCCTAACCCCTCCCACCACTCATCGGTGTGACATTGTCCCCCGTGGGCCCTTGGGTGGCCCTCCTCCCTCCAGTCTCCTCTCAATACTACTTTGCACCCACCACCCTCTCTGCACCCTGAAGGCCCCACTGAAGGTAACAGCTGCAAAGTAGATAAGCTGGGAATGCTGGCTTTTCCCCGCGCCGACCTTCCGGGAGTTAATACCACCCCTGTTACTTATCTCGAGACCCTCCCAAGAGGAGGAGGAGGAAGAACAGCCTTCCCACCAGCAAAGGGTCTCGTATAAAGCTTTGTGGGTTTGTGTTCCTCTCGGGGACCCCTTGGAGGGCCTGGAGCCACAGTGAGGACTGCACTGAGGATAACCCCTGAGGTACTGGTGGCTCCTCTGATTACTGCAACCATGTACTATCAGCACCATGAATCTACAACTTGAACGTGGCCTTTTTCCCTTCGAGGCCCAGCCTCGAAGTTATCCTGGGAAGGTGTCAGGGCCTCAGCATCTGCCCGTCAGCTCCCAGCTGGTGAGCCTGAAAGCAGCTTTGAGGATCAAAGACGTTTTGGAATGATACAAGACACACAGATCAAGGAGACTCACCTGTTCTTTCAAAGGATCTGAAAGAACGCCCTGCTCAGGGAGACACAGAGGCTATAAATTTAACCGAGGGGGGTTTCAATTTCAAGATGAATGATACCCACCGATGCATTGCACACATGGCCAAGGAGCTAGAGAGAGGAGACAGGGCCTGTGCCAATCACCACCGTTCTTTGTGCATTTGGAAGGCGGCCAAGAGAGGCCCAAGGGCAAGGGCTCTGGGGCCAAGGTTGCTGTACAGTGTTACCATAACCCAGTGGGACTGTGGGAAGACTAGAGGAAGGGTGTGAAGAAGACAGTGAGGGGAGGAGAAGGGATAGGCAAAGGCAGAAAGCACAGTAGTGTCCTTTGGGAATAGGAAGCAAGGCCCTATAAATCACAAGTCTTAATGGGCTCCCTGCTGTCCGCCAGGAAGGGAGGCTTGGCTCTGAGAAACTGCTGACAATGCACAGGGAAATAAGCACGTCTCTTTGTGCTGTGTCTGCACACAATTTAAAATGGGAAATGGGACCAGAGAGGAATACCGAGGAGCACTGGGTTCTTCAGGGCCGAGTGCTTTCCAAACCCAAGCACTGCCTGGGTCTCTCAGCTGTCCCCTCACTGCTGTGGGGACAGGGAGGGAGGCAGCAAGTCTCCTGATCACTTGCTCCTCTGTGAACCAGGCAAGGGAGTATTGATTTCATTTTGACCCAGATCTATTTGCAGTCACCTCATACTGGGTCATTCCAATACCGTCCAAGCGTGGTGTTCGGCAGTCTCAGGGCAGAGGTGTGTTTCCATCTCACGGGGAACCACGGTGGCACCTCCCTGAGGACTGCGGCCCAGACAGCCGCCCTGCTCCACCCTCCCGAAGCCAGGCATTTTCCTCGTTCATGTTCCAAGGGTACCACTGCAGTGTGGGGCTGCAGAGCTGCTCCCCACCAGGAAGAAGGAAGGCAGGGGAGAAGGAGCTGCCTTTCTCACTGCGCCCAGGTGGCCCTTTAACGGGCCTGAGGCCCCTGGGAAGAACACCAGCTGTGTCCCAGGGAAGTCTCCATACAGGGCAGCAGCTCTTCCCTCTCCCTGCCCTTCATCTAGGAGATTGAGAGAATTTGTCAGTGAACTCCAAAGCTTGGCTGTAGGATGAATTTATTTAAAGCATTCATTAGATGAAAAATCCAAGTAAGTCACTGAGCCTGTTAACACTAAAGCAATACTTTATCTTTCCCAAATTGAATCCAATCTGGCTCTAAGCCCCCAAACCCCAAGTGAGAAGACCAGCTTCAGCCACATCGCATGGCTCCTGTCCAGTCCCTTGGGTTGCTAGATGCTCACACCGTCCAGGGAAATGAGGACAAAGCCACACTTCCTTTCCCTCCTTGCAGCCGCACAGCCTGGACCCCACAAGCTGCTTGCAAGCCAGAGCTGGCCAGCCTCCCAGAACTCCCCCAGACAAATTGTGCTTGGGGCTCTTTCCCAGATTTCTGAAAACCTCCCTTTCTGTTCAGCTCTAACACACAATAAGCAGTTAGTTGCTCCCCAAGAAGGGAGTCCAGAGCGCAGGCCCAGGTCCACCCCTTCCTGAGTGGGCAGAGATGTCTTACCAGGGCAGGAACATCAGCCTCAATTAGGTTCCAAGGAAAATAATCCTGCCATAGACATTTCTACTTATTGCACAGTATTTGCAAATGTGCATTTTCACAATACACAAACTACTTTTATGGTAAATAAACTAACTCTTGAATTTTCCAAAAGCAATTAAGGGATTCTCTCTGACAACATCAGTTTCTTGTTCTGATTCAGTAAATGCGTATGTCAAACCTCTCAGGTTCAAATCCCACACTGGTAAATCAAAGACATGAACTAGAAAAATAACAAGGGATTATGCAGGACTAGCTACCGGAGTTTTCCTGCTTAGGCAACGTGGCTTTTGCCTCTGAAGCACAAATGTTTGAAAATGAAAACCACAAGCAGACCTATTCCAAGACAAACATCTTGCTCAGTCTCTCCTATTCCTTGTGGCCAAACTGTAGAAGGAAGCCCTAGACTATTCTAGAAAACTCTACACACAAGGTGAAGAACAAAGATGCTCATCATGGTTTCTTCGTGGCGAGACTAACATGTCAGTCATTTCACTTTGCAGGTTCCCTAATCCCCAAGCAGGATTTGATGGGAAGAAGATGCATAGTTGAAATTCTATGTAGAGAGAAAAGAATTCCTGTGCTACTTAAATCACCTGCAGAAGGCTTTTTCACAAAGACCTGGATCGAGCACAACTGATCTAAGTCACACTGGTCACCTCTTCTTTCAGGTATCTGGGACTGAGAGAAGCTTCCTGGGTGAACCCAGCTCCGCCTCTCCAATCCAATGGCGGGCCAGCCGCTGGCCATGGTGGAGTGGCCGTGAGCTGGCAGGTCCTCTCTGCGGGGGGAGGGGCGGGGCCTGCCTCTGTCTTTGTATTAAACGTCCAGGCACTTAATAAATCACCAAGAACAGTTCTTTGACTCAGCGTCATCTGATGAGGGTTCCTTCATGTACACAGGATTCATTATTTGACAACTCGATCTCCTCCACACTTTTGTAGTGAGTAATACACACCCTTCCCTGATAAAATATTTCACGGACATAAGGCTGTTCTGATGAGTTAGAATTGAGTCTCACGTTGTGGGAACCAGCCGTTCATGACAGAAGCCCATCTGACTAGGGAAGACAGATGCTCTCAAGTGAGGAGAACAGCCTCATCTGAGATTTGGGAACAATGGAGTTCATTTCTAAAACACTTTGAGTTTTAAGTTCAAAAGCCAATGAGTTCATGAAGCAATTACATGGGGATTTTTTTTGGTGTTGGCTTTTATTTTTACAAAATGCAATTGAAGTTTAAGTCATTGTTTTTAACTTAGTGTGTCTTCCTGCTGAACACAATTTAAAGTCTCCTTTATTTGTTTCTTCCTGACCAAGAACACCCCCTAAAGTCCTGAATCTGGAGGATGCAGGCTGGATACCACCAGCCAACTGGCAGATGGGACCTTTCTCTCAAGCAGGCCCTCACAGTCCCCGGCCCTTCTCTGCCTCATGGCCAGGGGTCAGGGTCCCTGATTACTGTTAATCGGTGCTCCATCTTTCCCAGAAGTGCCCCCTGAATTGTCTGCAAACAAATTCAAGAGAGACTTAGGTTTACAGTAAGATGGAGAGGAACCCTTGGGAGGTGAGGGCAGCCCTGTCCTGTGTTACTCCAGGGGCTGTCCTGCTCTGCTTCACCAGGAGGCTGGCATGTAGGACGGACGAAGCTTTGGGGGTGTTCGTTCATTTGTTTGTTTGAGACAGAGTCTCACTCTGTCACCCTGGATAGAGTGCCGTGATATCATAGCTACTCAGAAGGCTGAGGCAAAAGGATCGGGATCCCAACCTCCTGAGCTCAAGTAATCCTTTTGTCTCAGCCTCCTGAGTAGCTGGAACTACAGACGTCCACCACAACAACTGGCTAATTTTTCTTTTTTAGTAGAGACAGAGTCTCACTGTTGCTCAGGCTGGTCTCTAACTCCTGAGCTCAAGCAATCCATGGGCCTCAGCCTCCCAGAGTGCTAGGATCACAGGTGTGAGCCACTACACCCTCCTGGAGAAGCTTTTGCGACAACAAGGAAGAAACCATTCAGAACTTGCTTCTGCTGAGTCCAAGTAAGTAGTCTACCTGTCATCGTGGCTCTGCCACTCACCCAGCAAACGGAGGCAGCAGCATGTGCCCTCAAACTCAGACATTAAGGAATGTTTTAAGCTCATTCACAAGGCAGGTTTTGTTGCATTACATCGGCCAATGTTACGTGCTATCTTCACACCTTCCAAGGCTTTAGTGGGCTCAGTAAGTCTCCCTGGCCAATTTCGACCCAAGTTCCAGTATAAGTATTTTACCTTAGTCTATGCTCAGGAGCCAAGCCAGCAGGGAGTGACAGGCACACACGTGTACACACACATGTACACACACAACCGTGCAAATTGGAGAACGAAAGGAACGTGATTCTCCAGAGTGTTGGCACCCCAGAGTTCTGCCAGCTCTTAACTTTTCTCACTGGGCCCTTAAGGAGGTTTCAGACCAGTGGGTATTCCTTTAGCGTAAACAGACAGTAAACAGACAGTAAATGTGAGGACTGTGGGTGAGGCGGCCCACAGCTCCCTCCTGCTGCCACGTCTCAGAGGCTCCAGATCCACTCAAAGGCTCCGTGATGGACCTCCTTCTCAGGTGCTGGGGACGGAACAGTCAGTGAAACAGGCCTGAGCCTCAACACAGTCTGAATGAGCGGAAAGACCAGCAAACACCCGCTGTAAAAGCAGTGTGCTGATGGCTGAAAGCAGGCTAAGATGAGGCCGGAAGCCCTCTGAATACCACCACGAGCCCTCCCCTGGAGATGGGACCTCAGAGCCCTCGAGGGCCCCATTTGGCTCTCTCTAGGCTCCTCCTGCCCTCTGGCAAAGCTGCGCCCTGCCCCTGAGAAGCAGAAGGGCAACTGCTGGCTGGGGGTGTGGAGAGAAGACCCTGCACCAGCTGTGCTGAAAAGAGGGGCGTGCATCTGCCCTGGTCCCCTAGCACCGTGCAGGGCACTGCAGGATGCCACAGGCACACCAGAGGGGCTGCCCACCCTTCTGGAGCCAAAGACAACCTCAGCAGCAGTATTGTTTGTGCTGAGACAGTCCAGCTAGAAGGACACCATTAGGCAAGAGCAAGACCCCAGATGAGAACCCCCAACAGAGAGGGAACCCGGCTGGCCTCTGCCACGAGCTACCTGCAGCACAGCCCAGCGGAGGGGAGCTGTAAGAAGATGGGGCCTGAAAAGCAAGTGGAGGCCTGAAGGGAGGAAGCCATAGGAACGGACTTGGATGACACCAACTAGGATTCAGGCACTGCCCTACCTCTGGGAAGCCAGTGAGGTCTGCACACCGCACACCGCAGAGAGCCAGGCCGCAGCACAAAGGCAAGAAATCAACAAACAAACAGCTGACATGCAACTCGTTTAGGTCGCCACAGGGGATGAGCAGAAATTAATTAAAACAGAGACCGTGGTGCCGAGTGAGCTGAGAGCTAAAGGCGGGGAGGAAACAGTCACACGGGACAAGGACAGAAGGTTCCGGGGACAGCCAACAGCTGCGACCACAGGCATGGCCAGGAGGACCGATGGGAACTGATGGGCACAAAACCCACTCAGCACCTGCCCGTAGCTGGTAGCACACATGTGTTGGCTGTGGTTAAGATGATCATTAATAAATTATGTGTTCACTTATTGAAGATATTTATTCATTATTCATGGACTAAAGCTTACATATGAAAATAAGCACACAAAAACCCAACCATAAGCGCCAAGCAGGTGAGGAAACAACCCACCCACCAAATCCCTCTCCCCTGACAACCTGCCCCCCAAGGTGACACTCTCCTGACTCCCAGCAGCAGAGTGGCTCAGCTATCCTTATATTTAACATGAGTGGAATCGTACAGCCTAGTCTTTTCTAGGCTGACTTCTTGGGCCCAGTTGTTCATTCTCAACACTGGGCAGAATCCCGCTGTGTGGCTCTGCCACGAGTTGTCGATTCATCCTGCTGTTTACTCTTATTTGATTTTCTAAATTATCAAAATATTGCAATCTATCATATACTTTCAATATAAGCTGCCTGCTTTACTCACTCTCAGAAACACAAGCATGCATTTCTTTCACGTATCATTTGCAGTTACGACCTCCCCACCCCCCAGTTCCTGTGCCTCTTATTGGCTCTCCTGGTGTCCACCTTACACTCTGAATACTGGGTCTTCTCTTCCATTTTTTTGTCACTTTTATGCCTTATGCGTATGACAGTATGACTTCATGAGTGATAGCTCAGGACCTTATTCTTAAATATTGGTAGGCTTCACTACTTTGTTCTTTTTAAAAATGAATAACATGTTTAAATTCCCCTATCTGAGTCTTTCTTCCTCCCTGCTTCTCCTTGAAAGAAGGGGATGGCCCTAAGGGGCTCCCTGCGCCCTCGGCGGCCTGCCTGCTGCATCTATCTCTCATGCCATCAAGATTGCGAGCATTACACTCCTCTCTGTCACCAGAGAGAGCTTAATTCTAATGCAGAAAGCAGAAAAGCACCCAAGGTGATGTGGACTTCCTGGGTCTGAGCACCATGGGCCATGTGCTCCCTGGACAGGATTCTTGCTTTTGTAAGCCCCATGTGTCAAAGCCACATCCTGCACATCAGTTGCCCATAATCACACCGAGCACCAGGACCACTTTCTATTTTTGGCAGTGTCCAGAGGCTTGGTGCCCTTTCAAAGAGCCCAGAGAGCAAGCAGAGAGCTGGCTCACTGCGTTCCACGAGACCCCTCTGCACATGGTCACTGGCACCAGGTAAGTTCTGGGGACTATGTGTGTGAGTGCAGGGTCCAGGCCATCCTTCTGCCCTGTCACTCACAAAGAATGGTTGATGGGCTGGCCACACAGCTTCCTCTTGGAGTTGGCTTATTCCCAGAGAAGCAAACTGGACTCCTTAGCAGCATCCTGCAAGGATCTGAGCCAGGCAGGACCTGGTGATAGTGTCCTGGGAAAGCTGCTGCCCACCTTCACCCCACCAGGTAGAGCTGCAGTGGGGGGGGGGGTCTCTGCATCATATCAGTCCTTCCCTTCGCTTTGTGCTGGCCGAGTGAAGGCTTCTTACTGTGGGCACCTGCCAGCCAGATTTTCATGAGTGCATAAGGCTTCACTTACAACTATCAACCACCACCATATACAGAGGACTGAGTCTTGGGGACAGAGAAAGAATCTCGTTTCTGTGACTCACTCAGGCATAGGATCCGCCCCCCAATGAGGGGCAAACCACATGCCCTTGAAGAGACCTGCTACTCCTCCAATCCTCTGAATGTGGCTTCAGATCTTATTAAAGCTATAGCAATCGGGGGACACTTTCTGCAAGAGACTAAGAAAGACAGGTGCCATACTGCTTGGCCTGGTGGTGTGGGTCCCACAGAGGTCAGGGCCAACTTCAGGAGCGATGAAGGCCTTGAGTGCACAGCCTCACAAGGGGCCTGGGGAAGCAGGCCGGCTTGCATTGCTGAGCTGCTTGAGTTCCATGAAATCCCAAGACACACTCAGAGATGACGAACATGAACTCCAATTGGTGCATGTGTGACACTGATTCTAAGTGCTTTCCTGAACTGTATAGGTAGGGGAGGAGAGGGAAGGACAGCTGTCAGTCTTGACCTGCAGAGGTGCCCTCTCTGAGGGCCTGGGCACGTGCATCACAACACTGCTCCTGGCGGGCACTCTTCCTATTATACTCATGACTAGATGGGCATGATAGGGGTTAAGAAGAGCCCAGGTTTAAACCCAGAGCCATTCATGTTCCCAGCCTCTTCCCCAGATCACCTCATGGCTGCTTTTCTGCCAAGTGGAGTCCCTCTGGAGCCTGACTGAACCCTCCTCATGGGAGCCATGGGGCCTTTGGGGTAGGACAGGTCTCATGTTGAAGCAACTTCCCTGGGTAGCAGAGAGCCAGTTAGAAGACAGCTCTGAGGAAGGACACTGGTCTGGGCACATGGGCACTGGGAATGAAAAGAGGGTCTGATCTGTAAGATGTGGGGGCCTCAAGATCAGGGTCCTAGAACAGGACTCCAGGATAGGATAGGGGTGGGGATCCTGGCTCCATGCGTCCCTTACAGGGCCAATGACTCGTTGGTTGTGATGGAGCATTCTGGCCCCCACCGTGCTCCACACTGCAAGAGTGAGATTCCTTCCAGGCCCAGACCTGGGACTCCATCTACCCCTGTAAAGCCCTTTCCCCAAAGGCGCTTGTGCTTCCGACAAACAGGATTTAGCCTCCCCTCACCTGAACCACTGGTTTCAGGCACAGAGTCTTGAAACCTTACTTCTCTGTGTCATAGACCCACAGCCTGGGGGCCACAACATTATCCACCCCCTCCTTGGCCTCACACATGGCCTGCCACGGAATTGCCCCCCACAAGCCTTCCTCAGAACCCACCTCCAGACAAGACACAGCCCTGCATGACTCGGTTCTCTGAATCCAGTAAAAGTTGGAATTTTTACACAAATTTCAATGACGCTAGTGCTTTGGTGACCAGCTTTGGTCACCTGTGACACCCAGAAAAGGAAACACAACCGAGACTGGTGAGCCATCTGGTTTACCCACTCATAGCTTTCTAAAATGGAAAATTATAGGCAAAATCAGAATGGAATCTCTCCAAATAACTGGAGCAGTCCATGCTAGGAAAGGGAAAAGTGCTGGAAGCATGGCACAAGGGGTCAATTCCCGTATGACACTCTGGTAGTGCCAACTGGGAATGGGAGCAGCTAGAAAACCAGGCTTGGGGGTATTCGGGAGGGATCATGTTTCTAAACTGAGCAACAGACCTGGGCTGGTGCACAAAGGCATGAGGCCTCCCCCAGCAGGAGGAAGGAGAAACCTACTTATTGCCTCTTGCTTGAGTTTGGAGAACAACTTAAGGTCGTAGAATAAACAGTGATTGAGTATGCCAGGTAATATGCATGCTGGGTGTCGGGAGCTGGAAATGAGCACAAAGCCCTCCTTCAACTCCTGCAGCTGTGGAAGCTTGAGCACAACTTAGTTGACCTAAGTCTCAATTTTCTCAAGTATGTGGTGGGAATAGCAGTAAACAGAGCGAATTGATTTGCTCAGCAAAGCAGAAGGCTGACCTGCTTCCCCAGACCCCTTCCCAGCATACCCTGATGAATGTTTTTGCCTCTAACTTGGACTAAACAGAATGCACTAAGCAGTAACCTCATTAAACATGTTTTTGAGATGTTTCGCTTTTCATAATTTGTCTTTAATACAAAGAGCAGGGGTTGATAGAATACAAATTCCACTTTGCTAATGTTGGCAGTAATGCAACTAGCAATGCCTCTTTTTGTCAGGGCCTGCCTGGCTGTGGCCTGCCTGTTATAAAATGGATGGCTTGCAGGCATGGGCCAGCCTTACTGGAGTCAGGCTCCCAGGGGCTGACTATGGACCCTTCGTGCTGTTGCTTCAGTTACTTACCGCTGCGTAACGAGCAGAAACCTGAAATGATAATCTGCTCTGGAATTCTCACACCCTTGGTTAAACAGCTGCCTCTGCTCCACGTGGGGTTAGTGGGAGCAGCTCAGCCAGACTCGAGGATCCAACAAGAGCAAAGATGCAAGGGGGTAGGTACTTTCTGACAAGTTTCCAGGCCAAAAGGCAAAGGCCTTCCTGATTATGGAAGCCCAAAATTCACTAAAGAATGAACATCATTCTCCCATTTGATCCTGCAATCCCATTACTAGGCATCTACCCAGAAGGGAAAAAATCCTTTTATTATAAGGACACTGCACTAGACTGTTTATTGCAGCTCAATTTACGATCGCCAAAATGTGGAAACAACCTAAATGCCCACCAATCCAGGAATGGATTAACAAGCTATAGTATATGTACACTGTGGAATACTATTCAGCCATTAAAAAAAATGGAGACTTTACAACCTTTGTATCAACCTGGATGGAAGTGGAACACATTCTTAGTAAAGCATCTCAGGAATGGAGAAGCATGAATCCCATGTACTCAAGTTTGAAATGAGGACAATTAATGACAATTATTGACACAGTGGGGGGTGAGGGAAGGGGAGAGCAGAGAGAGAAATAATGAGGGAGGGGTGGGGAAAGGAAGAGCAGAGAGAAGGAAGGAGCGAGGGGAGGGGAGTCTTGGGGTTTTGGTGTGTGCCACTCCTTTTGGGGGCAAAACAAAATTGTAAGAAGGACTTTACCCAACAAATGCAACCAGTGTAACATGATTTCTTGTACCCTCAATGAATCCCCAACAATTAAAAAAAAAAAAGAAGAATGAACATTATTCTACTGGGAGGTATTTCTCGATAGAAAGCATCAAGGAAGAAGGAGATGAGCACATCTTTCAAAGGTTCCCCACATGTTCCCCACAGAGCCTCTCAGAACCTGGGGTGGCCCCTGGCAGATGGTGCTGCAGGATAGCTGGACTCTCAGGCATCTCCTGCACCCAGGCCTCCAACTGCAACGGGTCAGCCCAAGCAGCCAGGCTTGTGTCTGCTGTATTATTAGACTTGGAATTTTATTTGAAGAAAGAATCTTGTTAATAAAAATAGAAAAGCCACAATTCGATGGCTTCTTTAGGAAATTAAGTCATTTTAAAACAGGATGGAACACAAGTCCCTGTGATCTGGCCCTTCCTTCTCTGACCTTGGCCTTCTGACCAGGCACCCAGAATGATGGCTGCTGGATGAGGGCAAGGGCAGGGCAGGCGTATCTCAGGGTATGTATGTGAGTATGCATGTGTGCCCTTGTATGTGCCTGTGTGTGCATGTTTGTGTGTACACAGGCATATGGGTGTGTGCATGTGTGTTGGGGGCATGGGAGGACTGGGATGAGGAGGAATCTAGGTTGAGCTTTGATTAACTGGGAGGAGGTTGCTCCAGTTATTGAGATGAGGATAATAGGGTAGAAATAGGTTTGGAGCGAGTCTGGTATGAATATCATCTTATTCATTGTTTATTGATGCATTAAAAACCACCCACGTCTTAGTGGCTTATGACAAAAACTATGTGGATTGGCTGGGCAGAACTGGATAGTTCTTTGGCCAGTCCTAGTGTGGCTCTAGCCTGCCAGCCCTGGGGGCTGAGACATCACAAATCTGGAACCCTGGGGACAGCCGGAGGCCGAGTGTGGCTGGGACAGTGGAGTGTGGGCCTCTCTCTGATCCACACAGTCTCAGTGTCTCGCCACAGGCCCTCCTCAAGGGCAGCTGGAATTCATAGGCAGCAGCTCAGTTCTCCTCAGGTGCCAAAGAGGGGACACCAGCTGCACTGCACGCACTGTTAGTCAAAGTCACTCCGGGGTCCAATCAGAGTCACTGAGGGAGGGCTACACAGGGCCGTGACACCACATCAGCTCTTCTTTTGTCTTAAATAAAACCCAAGCTTCTCATCTGGCCTGCAAATGGGCTCATGATAGACCCACCCTGGCCCTCCACCCTCCGCTGGCATGACTGGCCCTTCCCTGTCTCCCTCCTGCTGCTCTGGGCTCTCTGGCCTCAGTGCACCAAGGGCTTCCCCTCCACAGGGTTGGAGCGCACACTGCTCTTTCTGCTCGGAGAGTTTCTCCCGGGGCTTGCCCTGTCTACCTCAACAACCCTCCTCAGTCAGGCCCTCACCCTCCACTGCACAGTGCAGACCCTTCACGTCCCTGTCGCAACCTGGCTTGGCTGTCACATCATCTCCATCTTAGTACTGAGTCAACTATAACTGTGGCTGGTGGCGCTAGCATTTCAGGCCCATAGACACACCAGTCCATACACATAGGTGACAGCTATAGCCCCAGTACGGGCAAAGTCCACTGCATTCAGTAGGCACTCGGAGTTAGTTAAGTGAGTGAAAGGGCCTGACACCTTACGGGTGCAGGCTGGAAGTGGATAAATACTAAGAAAAAATTGGCCTCCCTGGTTAGAAATGGATCTTTGGCATCAGGAAAGGACCTGGGCATTGATCCTGTTCCTACTGGGAAGCGATGGTAAGACTTTGAGAAAGAGAGGATTGTCGGCTAATTTCTAGAAACATGGATGAGAAGGAATACATCTTCATATCCAAACATGTCAGCAGCCCCAGTTCCACATCTGGAACTCAGGCAAGAGGGGATCAAGACAGCAGGTGAGAAAGCTGCTTTCTGCCATTTTCAAAGATCCCAATTTCACACTGCTGAGAAGCCGCCAAAGACTATTCCTAAATTCAGACATGAACTCAGTTTGCCAGACACTGAGGCTCAGCGCCTTCCCCTCGACAGGAGTGTGGGAAGAAGGCCGGGACGCAGCGTGCATCCGATGAGGCTCGCCGTGCACATCAGCCTTCCTTCCATGCAGGAGATATTTTCCTTACATAAGACTTTTATTTAAAGAGCTTCTTGTGGTCACTTACTAAAACTTAGAAAGGAAGAGAAGATTCATGAAATGTACGCAGACCACAGGCTGATCTTGAGTCTGTCTTTCCCTACGCCTCTGTGTTCTCAGCTAGGCTTGGGAAGGAAGAACAAAAATAAAACCCTCCTCACCAAGCTGTGGTGGTGACGAACTGAGATGAATGTGCAAAATGCTGTCTTTATGCACAGTTATGCATAGGTTTGTAACAGGTTCTCAGCTGAAACCAAACTGGGATTTCTACTCTGGCCACTGAAGGAGGGAACGTCACTATGTAGGGTTTTGTATTGGGATTTTGAGGGGATTTTATGACAAGTACCCGAGGGAAAGAGATATTGGAGATGGGTGACAGGTCCCAATGCAGAAAGGATGAACAGGGGACCAGAGAGGCAGAAACTGTCTCCATAAACATTTCTGTGAGTCCTGAAGCCCATGTGACGGGGGATGAGTGTGGTGGGAAGAGGCACCCCTCTGCCATGTATAGACACCCCATGTGTCAGCTTGAATTGCTCCAGTATGGCAGAGGCATGTGGGGTGCCCTGGCCCATGAAAGGTTTGCCACTCAGGGACATGGAGCAGGAGCAGGAATAGGCTCGGTGGATATACCTGGTGGGGACCTTGAGGTCAGCAAATGACAGACCAGCTGTATCCCTGCAGCACAGTGGACCAGTAAGACACTTGTGAAGGGCTGGAAGAGATAACACAAAGTAAAGTAGAGCAGGTAGGCCTGGGGGCCCGGGAGGCCCATGGAATTTTGGACTTAATATCACAGGGACCTGTTCCGAGCCAACATCACTCTGGGCCTGCAGACAAGGGAGCTGCACATTATTTTTGTTTTGTAAGCATAGAGAAAGCTGCTTTGGAGAAGAAACAAAACACTCATTAACCCAGATCTAGGTTGATCTAAAATCAATACGCGCTATCAGACTATTACACAATGCCGGACAACCCATCGGCCTCCGAGGCTTGTTGATGCCTCAGTGACAACAGTGAGCAATGGAAAGCAGTTGTCATTGCCCATCAGTAGCAGCCCTCTCATTGCCACAGCCCCAGTCACCCGGGCAGGCTCTCTGCTCTCAAACCCACTCCAGGCACTGACTCCCTGAGACCCACTGGCCACTTCCAGCTGTGAAGGTGTTTCTCCAGAAATGCACTGGCTCTTTAGATTCAACATGAAATGGCTGTATGTCTATAAATCATCGTGTGTCTAGGTATAAACAAGACCTTGTTTCCTGAGGGACTCCATGGCAGCAGAAATATTTATGGTCCTGTCGATGTCTTTTGTCCGCTACTGCTGTCCTATGTCCTTCCTGCATGTCAGTCCGACAACTGGCTCCTGTAGAATCTGCAATGGCTCTAGGTCCCTTTCCAAGTGTCCCCATAACCTGGGCATACAGGAAGGGGAAATAGTAATTACAGTGCCACCGTGTCAACAGGACAATATTTTGTCTTGCTTAGCCTATGTTTTGATCTTTCATCTTTGGTTACTTGGGCACCTGGGGGAATGGAGGAAGTGTTGAACAGGAAAAAACAGAACTGTCACCCAAGCAAAGTCCTCATGTTGCTCTAGGAGCTGGAAAACCAAGAAAAGACTTCAAGGGTAGAGGATGGACAGTTTGGTTCTTGACAAAGACAAACATCAGTCATCCCAAATGGAAACTAACCAGGATCTTGCCAAGAGTGAGCATGGTCTCAGGACAGATCTCAAAGCCAGTAAGTTCCAGAACGGATCCTGAAGGATCCTCTGCACTTCCAGGTAATTTGTGTGAATTCTCCCAAATGAAATCAGTTCCTCTGGACCTGCAGTTGCTAGTAAATGAATATTTCAAAGAGACCATCTATTTCTGTTCATCATGAAGAAAGTAACTCACCTTTGCAAATTTTAGCATTTTATTCACTCGAAAAATGCTTTCATTTTCTCATTCCCCCTCTTTCTGTTCATGCTTTCCATTATTTGCCATGTTGGATAAATTATTAATTTTCTTTTTTTTATTGTTGGGGATTAATTGAGGGTACAAGAAACCAGGAAATTATTAATTTTCAATTAATAAAAGCTCCCCGGGAACTTTGATAAAGCCTGGAAGAATGTCTGGGCTGTAAATGCTGCAGGTATCAGAGCAGCCGGAGCTCACCCCCACAGAAGGAGCCGCGGTGCAGACAGGGGCCTTAGTGACTCCATGGGGATTTGCTCCCATCACCAAGAGCCCGGGGAACCCTCCCCCCTACACCTTCCCCAAATCTGGTACAGCCCTCCTGAGCTAGTCCGTCCTGCAAATGGCCCCATGTCCCCTTCCTCTGTGGTGCAGACAGAAACCTCAAGCCTCAGATTTCCAATGAGAGTCCCAACTTAACATGATTTTATTTTTTCACTAAAAATGAATTTTAACCCTATTGTTTGCAAGCTGTTCTGAGGGACACTGCACATAAGAAAGAGCTCCATTATAAAAACCTCTCTTAGTCATCTAACCCTGGGAAACACGCAGTCTTACAGTCCTTCCCGCAGATTCATACGGAGCCCTGGCCAGCTGGTCAGCTCCAAGTGTCCCAGCCTGGCTCACCCCCGGGCAGCTATGCCATCAGTTCTCTGGGAAGCTTTCATGTGCAGCCATGGGCTGTGGGCACCATTTGGGTAAAAACATGTTACATACAGTACATAACCACATGAGAATTAACTTTAGAATTATTTGAGAATTTTTATTTTGGGAAAAATTGAGTCCTTGGAAATGGGAGAAGGAGGCCATTGTTCTGGGGTCACACTCCTTCCATGGCGGGTTTGGAGGCCTGCTCCTTGCTAGAGCGTGGGCCCCTGTGGCTGAGTGGCTGGTCTACCCACCTCTCCCTTCCCACCCGTAGCCAAGATAATGCCACCTGTCCTTCCAGCCCTTTCTCTGGGCACCCCACTGACTGTATTTCACCTCAACAGCTGAATGGGGCCACGTGAACGTTCTGGCAAATAGCAGGTGAGCAGAAGTGATGTGCGTGGCATTCAGGCCTGGCCCTGAAACCCCCACAGCAGCAGTGTCCCCTCTCCTCATGGGCCTCCTGGGTTCGGACAATCTGGCCAAGAACCTCCAGGTCCGGGAAGGTGGCCGGGCCTGGCCACGGCGGAGCGTAGCACCCTCCCCACCCTGCGGCAGCCCTAGGGCACAGGGTGTGAGTAGGAAATGAGTAGAAACTCAGTCCGCTGAGCAGTCATCACAGTGTCTGTCATGCACCTGCAAGGGACTCCAAACACCTGGCTCAGTGGACAAAGTCACCAAATGAGGAGAAATCACAAAGATTTCCAGCCAAGAGTGTTGAGAACCCCACAGCTCTGAGCCCTGGATGTTCATCCATACAGGCCAACAATATCACTTAACATTTTCAAACATCAGGCCCACTTCCTGGAGCTATCTAATGACCAAGAGACCGAGGCGGCTTGGTAGCACTGGCTTCCCATGATCCCGGGCGCAAGAGACCTGAGCCTCTGCTCCTGGTTCCCTCTCACTCCACCCACCTGGGGCCAGGGTGGTGCAGACAGGGTGGCAGACACGCCCAGCAGCTGGGCCAGAGCCGACCTCCCAGCTCCCTCTCAGGGAGCCCCGGGGGAGGGTGTGGAACTAGCTCGCTGCAGTTGGCTACACCCCACAAAGCTCCATCGCGTGCTGTCCTCGCCTCACCTCCAGCCCAGTGCACAGACTTCGTCTGGAGTCACACATCACATGTGGCAGTTTTGCCAGCAGTCCCAGCCACGTCCCCAGGACACAGCCCTGTAGAGAGTGACTGCTGGGGCGGAGCTAGTAGCGCCGTGAGGTAGAAAGAATTGGTGTGTGGAAGGGGTGCGGAGGTGGAAAGCCCCCCAGCTGCAAGAAGGCCCTAACCCGCACACCGTCCCAACACAGGATGGAGCATGGCCAGGCATGAGTGTGCCCTGTGTCAGAGGCACGTGGAGGACAAGAGCACACCCGGGCGAGCCTGCCCGCGGGTGGGCAGGGAGGCTTCTGGAGAAGCTGCAGCCCAGGCCGTGGGCGCCACTAGCCTGGCCTTAGAATCCCCGCTCACCATGGTGCACACTCCACCTGCTCTCGGGGTATGCCAGGGAGTTTAGGGAGAGATTGGCAGCTCAGCCTATGATGAGGGGCAATGAGGAGGTCAAAGGCTAATTCTCCAGCTTCCCGAGGGGACCTCATCCATGCCGGGCCGAGCCCCAGTGTCCAGAGGTGACAATTCAGCACACGCTGTGCACACACCTGCCTCGGTGCTCACTCCCGCTGGTACCTCTAGGAATAACTCCCCAAGGAAACCCTTGTGGCTGGAACCCAGACTACCCAGGAGGGACACCCCAAAGCACAGTCAGAGTGTCAATGTGGCATCGGGTGGGTGAGAAACAGCTCAGGGCTTCTCCACAGTGGGGCCTTGCGGCCCAGAAATGGGCGAGGGGAGCATCAGAAAGGCTGGTGCGTGCTGCCCTTCTGCGTGCAGGAATTATGAAAGCATTGGTCCCAAGATGTGTATGAGGAGGCACAGAGCTCATTAGTGCCCAGGTGGACAACGCTCCAGGCATTCCTCAGCCAAACTGGGCTCTGTCTGTGGCTGGAATGAAACTCAGCAAGGAAAGCACCCAGCTGTTGCTACATGCGACCAGCACCACAGGTGACCTGCCAGACCAGGGGCTACAGATGCCACCATTCCATTTATGTACATTTCTGGAAAAGATGAAGCTAAACTATGCTGATAAAGTCCAGCCAGTGCTTATGTTGGGGGAGCTAGAGCAAGATTGGCTGGGAAGGGCTATAAGGAACTTTCTAGGGTGATGGTGATACTCAAAAACAGTATTTTTTGACCTTTTTTATCTCATAGCACACTTGAATCGGCAGTTAAACTTCCACTCCACACTCAAATTATGTTGATCCAAAAAAAGAATGTACTTACTGTGCTTTGAACTTCTTTCTAAAATCTTTTAATTTATGATCTTTTAAAAATTTTATGGCACACATAACATCCTCTCATGGCACACTTGTGTGCCGCGGCATGCCAGTTAAAAAATCACTGCTCTAAAAGATCTTGATAGAGGTCTGGATTATATTAGAGGTAGAAACATTTGTCTAAATTCATCAGGTCATTCTGTTAATATATGAACATCTCATTGAAGATAAAGTTTACCTCTCCCCCCTCCAAAAAAAACTATAAACCAAAGCTGCCAATGATGTCCATGCTGAAGTGTTTAGGGTGGTGTGTGCCAATATCAGTGACCTCCCAGGCCCCCAGCAAGGCAATATGCCTTCACAGTGATGTGGAGAGAGGTCACCAAAGAACAGAATGGCAGAGTGGGTGAGAACACAACAGTCAGCGAGCTGCAGCCACAGTGCACACACACCCTGCAGGTGTCGGGGAGAGTCAGTGAGACAGGCATGGCTTCAGGAGACCTCCAGAATCCAGGGGGGTCCGGGGGACAAAGGGCAGCGTGTCAGGGTGATGCCAGGCTCCCGGCTTGAGTCGCTGGTGGATGTGAACCAAGCTTTTGAACTTTAACGGTGACAGCTTTGGGCATCCACAGGACAGGGTGGCCTGCCCCTGAGCCTTCACCTTCTGTTAAGTGATTGTCCACGGGGGAACAAGAAGAAGCACACTTAAGAACCCAACACCAAGAGCCAAGCAGATGTCTTTTCCTTGCAAGTTCTAGGAGCAGCCCAGTAAAAAGGAGCTAGAGTGAGGCACAAGTGCCCGGAGACCTGGTATCCTGAGTTCACTCTGCCCAGAGCTGCTCTGCGATGCCCCTGGCCTGCTGTCTGCAACACCCCCTTTTCCCGCAGCCCAGCTTAGGTCAAGGACTCCTTGCTGGTCTCATTTTCACTCTCTGTGCCTCCCTCCCCTGCCAGCTGGGATCCAAACAGGAGGAATGTATCCTCAGCTGGGCACTCTGGCAGGGGAGTCAGACAAGACACTCCAAATGGGACAACCTAGTCACAAGCCCAAGGATGCACACACTAGTAGATGGACAGACTGGAATCCACGCCCAGCTCAAGTGGCCTCCAGGATCTGGATGTTTCTCCCATTTCTGTGCTCTGGCAAGCAGTGGAGAGAAGAGGAAAGAAAATGTCAGTTCATCACTGGCAAGTAACAATGTCCCCGGGATATTGAAGCCAAGGATGAAAGAGCGGTTTCAGATGTTCTGAGCTCTTTGTCATCTGTGTGATTTCCCCTATTCACTGGCAAAGGTGATAATATGTAAATTAATTCTAAAAAGTAAAAAAAAATCTCCAAGTAAACATTTGTGGGAAGAACAAGACCCGCTTAGCAAACGATGAGTGTGCTTGCTGTCATCATTTTCCAAAGAGGTATAGTCATTTCTTCAAAGAGAAATGTATTCATGGTTCTCCATGCAGAGGGCACCATGCAACCTTCTAAGTGTATTCTGGTGAAGTGCCTGCTGGACTGGCTGGTTCCACTGACCCACGATGGAACCCCTAGTTAGCCAATATTAACTAGTTAGCTAACTAAAACGAATGTACTAGAAGGAGCCATCAGGCCAACCCACAGGACAGGGAGAGCCTGGAAACTGAATAGAGAAGGATTCAGGGAAATCCCCACCTTCAACAGAAGACACGGAGCACGGGGACCTTGCCCCAGCACCTGCAGAGGGCCACGGACTCTTGTCTGAAGATCGCTGTGCCTAACAGGCACGTAGATGTTTCCATTAAGCTCCAAGGGGCAGCACAGCACAGAGCTTACACTCCCAGCCTCCGGAGTCCCAATCCTGGGCCCAGATTCCAGCTCTACACCTGCCTAACTCTGTGAGTACGCCTTAGCTAGCACATGGTGTGTGGGACGATAACAGCCCTCCCCAGGGATCAGTGATGTTTCAGTGGACTGCGCATAGGTGTATGGCACGAGGCCTGCTGATGGACAGCCCCTAACAGCAGGTGGTACTGATACCAGAATTTCACTCTTCAGTAGGTCCGTTGTCTTGGGGATTTGAAGAATGAACCCACAGACCACAAATCAGTGGTAAGATAGAATTGTTTATTAGAAGTTAGAAAGGAATACAGAAGAAGTAAAAAGCACCAGAACTTCTGGAAGGGGGAAAGAACTAAACTAATTGGGAAGTCTCTATGCGAGTTCTTTTATCTAGGGTAGTGGTTCTCAACCTTCCTAATGCTGCAGTGTATTTTCATTGATAAAAAGAGGTCCCGACCCACAGATCAGAACCACTGATCTATGGGTATTAGGTCTTGAGTATTACACTTGTTCAGGACTTGGCAAATAGACTGTTTTCATCCCTTAATGGGTGTTATTGACAAAAGAATGAATGCCGTCCCTCCAGCTCAGGGCAAAAAGTCAGGGTGTTCCCTTCATGAACTTGCTCAAGCCTAGGAAAACTGGAGTCCCCTGTCCAACCTTGAATGGGGGGAGAATCCTGTATGAGTACTATTGCCAATGTCACCCATGGATAAGGAGAAGCCAGAGAGGCATAGGGCCGACAGGAAGCCAGCCCAAGTCATTGAGAATAGCCAAGCCTACAATAGACCAGGCCTCATGATTGCCTGGGCTACTTCCATCCGCTTTCTCTGCTGTCTGTGAAGGAAGCCACGGTGCACCTATAGATTTGGGCAGAAAAAAATAAAACATTACTAATTATAATCCTAATGGCTTCTATAAGTAGGTGAGGGGCTAAACAACTTAGAGCCACCATGCAGGTGTTAAAAAGGATGCACTCTCCGGATTTCATACGTGTGATAGTGCACCAAAGAAGCCAGGCCCAAACAGCTGCAGACTCCATGCTTGCCATTCCATAAATTAAAGAGAGATGAATGCCAGGCTGGGTGTCAGAGGTCAAGATGGTGAGCATCCCTGCAGGGTTCATGGCTGGAGGGAGCCTGCGGGGCCCATGCTGTCATGTCCTCACCTGCTGACACATGCCAGTTCACTACTGTGCTGTGCAGTCGTGATATGTATGTGTCCTTTTCTGATCTGCAGTTATATTTCAAAAGAAAGAGTTCCCCCCAAATGCAAAGATCCAGGCATTGCCACCTGGGGAACTATCCTGGAAAGATCAGAAAGTAAAAACAGAGTGTTGTAAACATGAATAACATAATCAGAGGGAATGGTCTGTGGGCTGGTGCTCCAGCAGCTGTCCATGCCCCTCAAACATGCATACACTCCATGCTGGCTCCCACACGCTGTCCTGAGACCCTGGCCCCATTGCTGAGTCACCAGCCTCCTCACACCTTCTCACCTCACCTCAATGCCCAACAAAAAGAGGACACCTGGTCCAGCCCTCTCAGTGTCTGCACATTGTCCATGCTCACATGGCTGGGGATAACATTTGTAGAAAAAATAAAAAGATACAAATCTGGGTTTTAAAAACAAGCAAATAAATAGTATACACTAAGGGTCTGACTGGTGGAGGTGAGAAAGGAATGTTGATCTCTTAAATTGAACAAAAAAAAAGAGATTTTTGTGTTTACATCTTGATCAAGTTTTTGCTATGCTTTTTTAAATTGAAGAAGTTAATCATTACAGTGTGGATCTGTTTTAAAACCTCAATAGTAAGCTGAGAAACTCCAGAGAAACAATTGGTGAACCCAGCTTTTCAGTCTCCTGTAGGTCTGGAATGGGCCACTCCAGGTAGAGTTCTGGGCAGGGAGCAATTTCATAATTGCACGTGTCTTACATTAGCATGACTCTTTCATCACCTCAAAATGTCATGCAGGTGTTTTATCATATCTGCTTACACTTGCATGGCCTTCCTGAGGCCAGACCCAAGGAGACTCCAGACTCCCCAGGAGAACAGGGCCCCTGCTCTCTCAGATTCTCCCAGCCTATGACCTTCTGTCAGAGGACCTTTAGCAAAAGCACTATAGGATTTAGGGTCTGGACAAAACTCTATTGTTCTTGTGAAAACTCTCACAGAATATTGGGGAGACAGTTATTTTGCTGAGATGGCTGCACCTGTGTGCTCATGTCTACATGGTATACCCCATCCCACAGGCTCCCCTCACCCTTACAATGTGGCTGACACTCCTCCTCCTGTGGGATCTTTGTCATCCTACTTGAATCGAGGCAGTGTATACACTTGGGGAGAGTCTAGTGGGAAGAATGCTATTTGCAGTCAAGGAAAGGTCACTTGGCTTGCTTCAGGCTTTCTGAAGACTCACCCTGGGAACCCAGGTACCATGCTGTGAGGAAGCCCAACTAGCCGTGTGGGAAAAGCTTAGATCCCAGCCTGCAAACCACTTGCCTGTCTGACTTAAAAGTGAATGACCACTTGGGCATCCCAGCTAAGGCCCCAGAACATGGTGGAGCAGAGAGGAGCCATCCCCATTATGAAGTCTCCAATTTCCTAACTCTTAGAATGTATGTGCTTTCCCAATGATTGTTGCTCACATGTTTCCAGGTAGCTCACCACACCTCAGTTACCAACAGACCTTATCCAGAGGGGAGCTGACAGAAAGGAAGCAGACCTTATCCAGAGGGGAGCTGGCAGAGAGGAAGCATCCTTAAACCACCTTGGAAAACCTGATTTTTTTTTTTTTTTTTTGGTAGAGACAGAGTCTCACTTTATCGCCTTCAGTAGAGTGCCGTGGTGTCACACAGCTCACAGCAACCTCCAACTCCTGGGCTTAGGCGATTCTCTTGCCTCAGCCTCCCGAGTAGCTGAGACTATAGGCGCCTGCCACAACACCCAGCTATTTTTCTGTTTTGCAGTTCAGCTGAAGCCGGGTTTGAACCTTCCACCTTTAGGGCCGGTGCCCTATTCAATGAGCCACAGGCGCAGCCCTGATTTTTTTTTTTTTCACTTTGTTGCTCCAGGCTAGAGTGCCATGGCATCATAGTTCACAGCAACTTCCAACTCCTGGGCTCTAGCCATCCTCCTGCCTCAGCCTCCCAAGTACCAACTACAGGCATCTGCCACAATACCTGGCCAGTTTTTCTAATTTTAGTAGAGATGGTCTCTAACTCCTGAGGTCAAGGAATCCTCCTACCTCAGCCCCCAAAGTGCTAAAATTGCACGTGTGAGCCACTACATACACACAACTGGATAAACCTGATCGTGATATCAACAGGGCCGGAATCTCCCACCCCACCCCAGCAAGCCCATTTGGCAAGCAGCATTATGAGCATTGTGCTGAAATTCAAGCAAATTTCAGGCAGTTGCTCTGAAAATCACTCACTCTTCCTAGTGGCTCCTGAGCTATGCTGAGGCAGGTTGAGCTGTGCTTTGCTCTCAGGCTCATGGCCACCCCAAGAGCAAAGTGCAGCTCTCTCTACACAGGTGAGGATGGAGCCCCAGACCACTGGTCCTCAGTCACCAACCCCCATCCCTGGCCTCTGGGGAGCCATCCCCGCCCAGAGCCCTGCCAGTGCCTCCACTGCAGTCCCACCTCACACTCATATTGGGCACAGTGACCCAGCCGCCCAGCCAGCTGGGAGCGGCAGCTACTTCTCAGCTGTAGGCAATTACAGAGTGCGGCAAGCCTACATGTCCCCGAATCCATAAAGCACATCTGGAGCCCACCCTCCTTTCAGGGACCTCCCTTGACAACAGCTGCCTGCCACCTGAAGCCTGGCCACCTTCACTGAGCAGATGGCCACAGTGCCAGTGCCCGGCACTCTTTCCCAGACTTGATCCTGGGCAGGCCTGGTCTTGCGGCTCAGCATCCCAAGGGTCCAGTATCCAGAGCCATAAGCTGTCCAGGTCAGCCTGGACCACACAGCTTTGTCTGTCCACACCCATCTGGTCCATGTCCTGCTTGTCCTCTGCACACTGGGTTGAGCAGTCCCCAAGGCCATGGGTCGGAGCCTAGACAGGACACAAGTTTTAAAACCTGACCACCCAGCTTGGCTTCTTGGATGCCACATTCACTGTGTTACTTTGGGAAATGAGCCTATGACCAACTTCATTTTTCTGTAAAATGTAGCCAATATGTAGGTCCATAAGAAGAAGCTACTCAAGCCTGCCATGGGGCTTCCAGAAGCCCAAAGAAGCTGGGCAAACCTGCCATTGGAGCTTCCAGAAGACAATTGATGTGGAGTGTCCAGCAGGCCTGACACAGAACAGACACCCTTTCCTGGTTGCCACCAGGATGAGCATGTATGAGCATACGCATGTTTATATGCATGTATATATGCACATGTACAGGGAGATGTCCAGTCATGGCCCAGGCACCAACACTTCCAGACCTAGGGTGGCCGTTCTCCTCCCCACCCACCCTGGAGGACCATTGGCTGCAAAGTCACCCAGGAACTTTTGATGACTTTCCATTTAAGATAGTTTCCCCAAGTCCCTCCTGACCTCTGCATGCCTAGGGGCCACAGACCTGCTCACCCAAAGCTCCCAGGGACAAGATAAGGCCCCAGGCCATGTGGCCATAAGTCTTAAACTCTCTGAGGCCCAAGGGCCTTCTAGAAGGAGCGTCAGCCCAGAGTGGAGTGAATAGGAAGATTTCCCTGGAGCCTCTTCATGGGAAACAAAAGCAAGGCCCATCATCTGGAGTTTGTGTTTCCCGCATTTGAAATTCCTCTCTGTTCACTGCTCAAGCTGATGAAGGAGGCCTGGGGAGACAGTACAATGCCCCTCCCGGGACTACAGGCACTTCATCCCCAGAGAACACCTTGCAAAGTGAGCCTGGGAAATGTCGCTTTAATTAGACAGGCTTTGTCGGAGAGGTGGCTATTTCCTTCCTGGAGTTTCCCCTTCCTTTTTTGCAGCATTTTCAGCCCAGCCTTTCTTTTAAAACAGAACTTCCGAGTGCTAGAGACTGTGGAGATGCTGTGTCAACAACACCCAAGAGGCGTGCCTCTGTGCATGTGATTGAGCGCATGGTGTGTGTGTGCACTGTGTACTCATGTGTTCGTGTGCACACGTGAGTGCCTGTGTGTGCTTATTGCATGTGTGTACATGCCTATATATGTGTACATGCTACTGTACATTTGTACATGCTGGCTACATGTTCATGCAGGCACATACATGTGTGTACATGTATGCAGTTGTGAGTGTGTGCACACCCACATGCATCTCCTGGGGACGGGGTCACCACTTCCTTCACTTTCTCAAAGGGGCTGTGACCTTACAAAGGTTCTGCCCACAGTTCAAGAACTGTTTACATTCGTCGGTTATCTCTCTGTCCATCTTTTTACTTTTCCATGGGAAACAAACAGCCCTGTGCCCTAAACAAAGATGACATTTATTTCCCTCCCCACTCCCTCCCTCTGCTGCCTACGTCAGTCCACAGACCCTTCCTCGGCCCATTGGGCCTCTGTCTTGGTTTAGCAAGTCTGAATGCCAAGGTGACCATCAGAAATAGGCCAGCCACTTCAGCCACCAGTGAGTACCCAGAAAGCAAGAAGCAGCCCCCTGAGGGCTGCCTGGGAAGGCAGACTGGTGCCACCACCCCCTGTCACCTTCAGGACAACTTACAGGTCATGGAGGCGGCCGTCCTGCCATCATGTGCTGTGTGGGGCTCTGCTCTGCATGGACCACCCCCCACAGACCATGTAGAAAATGGCTCAAGAGGGGAGGACAGCAAATTCCTGGGAAACTGAAAACACCTGGGGTCCTGACACTCACTCCTGGCCACAGTGGAAAACTGGGTTCTCAAAGTATTTGTGGTGAAGGATTGGTCGTTTTGTGTTGTTCTAAACAATTCATTGCAGAAAGACACTGTTGTGAAACACTCTTTGTGAAATGACTTGCTAGAAAACAAACTATGGCTTGCTTGCCTCTGCTGTAAGCATTGCTATAAAAGTTTCTGCTCACTCTCAAGGTCTGCACTCACCTCTCCGTAGCCTGCAGCCAGCTCCAGCTGCCCAAGTGTGGTAGTGAATCTAGTATGTCGACTTGCCTGCCCTAAGAGGTGTCCAGATAGCTGGGAAAACATTGTTTCTGGTATGTCTGTGACAGAATTCCCAGAAGCAATTAACATTTGAATCAGGAGACTGACTTAAAAAAAAAACCCTCACCAGGGCAGGTGGGCCTCATCCAATCCACGGAAAGCCCAGAAAATAAAAGAGCACAGCAAGGGTGAATTTGCTCTCCCTGCTTAAGCTGGGACATCCATCTTCTCTTATCCTTGGACATCAGTGCTCCTGGCTCTCAGGCCTTCAGACTTGGAGTGGAAATACACCACTGGCATTCTTGGGTCTCCAGCTTGCGGACAGCAGAGCGTGGGACTTGCCAGCCTCCATAATGACTGAGCCAATTCCCATAGTAAATCTCTCTCTATGTACTTGCGCGCACACACACACACACTAGCTAAACAAGACCCACTGTAGGGGCACAGGGCCCGGCCCTGTGTCTACTCCAGCAATGGGCCCTCCTGGGGTAGGCTTCAGGGAGGTGGTGGGAAAAGGAAACTCCAAGGGATTCAACATGTACAGAGGCCGGGGTGTGCAAAAGGTCAAATCGTGTTGGGGAGTCCAGGGTCGCAGGGCCGCCGCATCCCATGTACAGCACAGAGGAGGACTCTGGAGACCCAGCCAGGGTCATGGCAGCCCTGCAGGCTCCCAGCCAGTGGCCAGTCTGCCCTCTGCTCCCCCCAGCAGCAGCAGAAGGCTCATGAAGTCACCACGGAGTGGGGGGTTTGAGGGACTGCGGTTGATACCCCCTTCCCTACTTCTCGGTTAGGGACCCTGCCACTTGCTGCGAACTCTCTGCTCTGCTCTCTCGTGAAACTGTCTCGACATCTTCCCAAATAAAACCATCAGGAAAACAGTAAAATCACACTGGTGCTGGGATTTTAGCCAAATCTCTGGTTGCTCACAGAGGACCCTCTCCTGCTTATCGGTCCAGACCGGTGACTATCAGGCTGGATCTGGGCAGGGCTGGCAGGTAGGCCAGTTGTGGTGATGGCAAGACCCCCCCAGTGCAGCACCGAGATCTGTGCCCACACCCCTGAAGCACTGTCTCTCTGGACAGGCCCTGGAACTTCCTTAAGTTGATTAGCAGCTTGCAGGATGGCACAGAGATCACCGTCCTTGGGGCCAGGACACCCCTCTGGCCATGGCCTCCAGACAGCACATCCTTGCTCCATGAGGAGCCAGAACCTCCCCTCCTTCCCTCCTCTCCTCTGCAGTCTGGGAAGTCTCAGTGCTCCCCATCTGCCTTGCTGGGAAGTGCCATGAGACTAGGCAAATACCAGAGCAAGGCCTATGGTCCAGACTCACAGCAGCAAAAGAGCACCGGTAATAGCCTGTAATAGCTGAATGAGGGCCGGGATGACTGTCCCCAGCAGCAGCTTTCACACCTGCAGGTGGCTCCACCCGGCCTCCTGCAGTCCTCACACCAAACCCAAGCATGGCTGAGGCACCCAGCAGGAGGCGAACAGTGCCCAGAACCTGCATCCCACAGTAGGTGTGCAGGCTGGGGCGGGAGGTGCATCCCCCTCCCTCAGTGTTCTCCCACCTGACGGTGCATTAAAGGCTATCACCCACACTACCGAGATAAGGAGACAGTGGAGAGAGGGACCCACCACATGTCATTCACATCCCCATGGGGTCTGCCAGCAGGTCTCGAGTTTCCTGATTTTCAAACAAGTTGTCTGTCCAAAACTCAAGTGTCTGCTTTAGGAAATAAAAATAAAATGAATAAAAACGTTTTCCTCATAGGATGAGCACACAGATAAATATAGTTTCTGGCCCTCTCCCACTGAGAATGGGGTCTGTGGCCTCCCCCATAGCAGGGTGGGCTGGCTGCTTCCACTGAGGGTGTGGGATAAGAGCAACCTTGGACGGCTTCCATTCTGGGTCCCACTGGCTTCATACCTTCTACTTTGTACCACATGCACTCACCACAAAGTGCAGGGCCATGATAGATGAAGGCTACCCTGAGGCCACCATGTTGAGAGGAAGCCCAAGCCACACACTCCAGGCAGGGCCCGACCCTGGGTCTGCAGGACCTGGCAGCTCCCAGCTGTGACTCACCCTCTTCCCAGTGGCCCTGCCTGAGCTCCTGACACACAAAACCCATGAGCACAGTGAAATAGGCATTGTTTTATCACCAGGTGTGGGGTGAACGGTGACTTAGCATCAGGCCAGTGGGAATGTGTAACTATCCACCATAGGGAACTCCAGCCCTGGGTCTCTCCAGTGTGCCTCACCCAACCCCATGCTCTCGCACCAGGCCAGGCTGAGGGGCATAAGGGATGGCCCTGGGTAGGGACAAGGAGGGAGGGGATGAATCAATCAATACTCATGCTACCCCCTGAAGAGGCCAGAGTTTAGGAGAAGGAAACAAACACTCAAATCACCTGTCATCCCATGGCAACACCCACAGCCCCGAGCTGTAGAATAAGATGCAGAGTGCTGGTGCCCACGCTCCCACGGCCAACATGGCCACCACGCCAGCCCCAGCCTTGCCCCCACCCAGGGGTGGACACCCCCAGCCTGCAGCCAGAGTCCCAGATGCCATGAAAGTGGCAGCATTCCCAGGGTAGAACGTGGTGCCGTTGGGGCTCTCAGACCAGAACAGAGCTAGCGCTCTACCAGGCCTCCCTCTCCAAGGACACCAAAATTATCCTGTCATTCCTGGAGCTGCTATAACCCTATGAACCAGGGGAGAATCTCTTTGAAGTTCAAGCTGTGCCTACCCACAAAAAGATACTTTCCAGCCAGACAGCTCTTTGCTAGGCAATTAAGATGTTGTCTCTGGGTATCTGGGCTATTTTCAGGGTATGCTGTGGCTTTGCCAGCAGGCCGCCCTCCGGGGTCAGCACAGCCCAGGCAGGGGACAGGCAGCCTGGGGCAGGGGCTGCAGCCCCAGGAAGTCTGGGACCCCTGGAGGGACACAGGAAGGTTAGGACCCTAGGGGGTGCATGTGGAGGGAAGGCTGCAGACACTCCACACCCCACCCCTCGTCTCAGGCCAGCACACCTGAGCTTGGAGCTTTGATGTCCGCCTCTGCAGACAGCCTCCTCAGCCCTCTGTGGAGCTGTTAGAAGTGATTCTCAGTGTGCCTTTTATCAGAGACCAGAAGAAGGAGTTGAAAGCCAGAGTCTGGGGTTTTCAAAAGAATCTGCAAAGAAGGGTGGGGAAGAAAAACCACCTCAAGCCCTGAAAGGAAGCAAACACTTGTCTAAAGTTTCCCCAGGCCTCAGGGCCACATTCCAGCTTGTGATGTGTGTGGCGGGGATGCTCAGAAATGCTGCTGGGCTCACAGCTTGGGGTTTGGGTTGTGGTTGCATTTGGATCCTGTTAGAAATCTAAGTATAAAAAGCAAGGGGGCAGGTCCTCTTGCACTACATCAAATCCCAGGCGACAGGGTGTGGCAGGGTGCCCACTGCCCTAAGCCTCTGGCGGAGAGTCAGGACTCCTGGGCTGCAGGTAAGGTGGGAGCCTGCAGATGAATAGAAATGCAAAACAAGGACCGACAGCCGCAGGTCTACCAACCTGCAGCAAAGCTACCTCCCCAGAAAAGCAGGGACCTGGATTCCCTGGGGCCAAGAGTATAGGGACACCATCTCTCAGGCAAAAGCTGCCCCCACTGCCCTTGCAGGACCAACCACTTTCATGGTGCTGTCTGGCTTGGTGAGAGGGACATGTTCTCAGCAGCCACTGGGGGCTCAGCAAAGCCCCTGGGGCCCCAGAGAACCCAGGCTCCTGAAGCTGAGGTCAGTTTGGTGCTGAGGACTCGATAAGCCCTGCTTGTGCCTGACCGAGGGTGGAGCATCCACCTGGGAGCACCAGGCAGGTGCCTGCAGTTGTGCACACACAAAGCCATGCCACCCTGCCCTTGGGAGCTACCGCCCCCCCCCCCAGAGGCTGAAGGACATGCTGGCCAGCCACTTATATATTTTTTTTGTTGTAAAATACACATAAATACATCTTATCTTATCCATTTTTCAGTGTACGGTTCAGTGGCACTAAGAACATTCATACCGTTGTGCAAGCCTTGCCACCATCGGTCTCCAGAGCTTTTTCGTCTTGCAAAACTGACACCATTCCCCTTTCTAATTCCCTCTCCTCAGGCCCTGGAAGCCTCCACCCTGCTTTCTATTCCTGTGAATTTGACAGTGACCTGGAATAACTGGACTGATACAGTATTCATCCTTTGCTCCTGATGATGAGGACAGGTGACAGTACCCTGAGAGCGACAGCCCCGCAGATAAGGTGTTTGGGGATGGCTCTGGATTGGTTGATTTGCTTACGAAAAACACACTTAGAGGAGGCCATTACTAGACAGTGCCTGGGGGACAAAGTCTCCAGGGTCTGCAAGACCCAGAGGTGGAAGCATCGGGAAATACAGAAAATAAAAAACATGACTAATATGTATGTGTACACAGCATTCTATGTATCCTTTCACCCCTCAATGGGCTCTTGACAAATAACGCTGCTATCAGCGTTGACACACATGTGCCTGTGCGTGTCCTAGGCAGCTAGATGGTTTTTAAGTGCAATTAGAATTCAATTGTTTTTTTCAGAAATGAGAAAGAAGTTAGCCCCAAAACCAAGGGTTGAAACACAAAATAGTCTCGGCTCAACGAATATGTTTAGTGTTAAGTTCTCACTCCATCCCTGTAATATCCCCAAAGAGCCTTAAACCCTGTTTCTGGATTGATAGCCACGACTAGCCTTTTTCTCTTTTCCTACAATGGAAAATGACCTGGGTCTGGTGGTGTGGTTCTGATTCGGGACAGGCATTGACCCTAATCTCATGCTGGTGATTTCAGAGCCTTTTCCCAACACATTGAATAATCCACAAGCCCAAAATACTGAGGAACTGTGACCTTGGAGTCCAGGTCCCCACTGATGTTGAGCCCCTGCACTGCACCACTGCACCCAAACACCAGCACACAGCCCCCCTGCCTGTAAAGTGCAGGCCCCCACCCACATTGCCCTCCTGGGTCTGATGGAGCCAGCAGTGGGGGCTCCATCATCAGAGGTCAGAGTAACAAAGACAAAAGTAACTGCTAGGTCGTCCAAGGAAAGAAAACGTTCATTACTAGAAACCCGAATGACTAGGTCTTCAGATTTTTCATTGCACTCTTTCTCAGATATTTGAGGGGGAAAAGCCAGCATGTATAAGAATGCGTGTGATAGCCATCTTCTAGACTTGGAGAGGAAAGCCACATCTGATTCAGAGCTGGGGTGCGCACTCCGCAGAGCTGACACCCTACAGGCGGAGGTCAGCAGGAAGCCTTTCCCTCTCCCCCACCTCAGCCTGCGCACCACGACTTGTGGGAACTTCTCAAGTGGCTCAGATAAAATGAGATAAAGGCTGGGGGGACTGCTTTGGAGAACAGCGAGGAAAGTGGGTGAAAAGCAAGTGGTGGGCAAAGTCCTGGAGCCTGCCAGAGCCTACAGGTGCAGCAGGAGTCTGCTCTGCTGCATGGCCTCCGGGGTGTCACGCCCACGGAGTCACTCAGCCTTTTCTTTCTCTCTGGCTTTCTACCTCCATTCCTTAGACTTAAAGTGGGCTGGGTTTAGGGGGTTTTCTCCTTTCCCCTCCCAGTGCTTGTCACCAAGAACAGCAAAAAGAGAAAAGTCAAGTGTGACAATCAGAGAAACTGAAGTAGCCTGAGGAACAGGAGCCTTGGGCTCTTACTCATATTTTCAACTCCAGGCTTTCCATCACCATAATACTTGCATCATGGAGCAAAGTGGAAACCTTCTTTGGTCCTTCACCAGCAGGGGTTCATGGAGGGTCTCCGGCGGGCGAAGCACTGCTCCGGGGTCATAGGAGTTCATCACTAAACAAGACAGCTTCCCTCCTGGGAAATAGGAGCACAAATCCTAACGTGGGATTTGGGGAGAATTATAAAGGTCAGAGAATGATAAGGCAGGAAGAGCATGGTGTGGGGGAGGCAGGACTCCGCGTGGCCCTGCAGTATTGCACACTCCCCATAGAGGAAATCCCGAAAAGAGGCCACAGTAAGGGGCATTGTCTGAGAGAATCCTTTGAGATGAGTCTCTAGGGCAGACAGCAGGTTGAGAACAGGGAGAACGTCCTGGAAGGATAATCCCCAGCACTACACACCAAAGTCTCCCAGGGAGCATGGGAGTCTCCCAATCTCCCAAGTCTGTCCTCTGAGCATGGAGCCACCTGAGGGCCCGGCCAGCCTAAGGCTGCAGAGGGTTCCCAGGGCAGGCAGCCAAACCCAGGAGCTGACCCATGCCTCAAAGGGGCTTTGTGCTAGCTGCTCACAATGACCCATGTGCACACTGTGCTGTGTCCTTCCAGTCCTGGACAATTAGAAGGACGAGCTGGGAAGGGCAAGGTCTGCCACAAACCAGAGATTGACTTAGAAGACTAAACGCACAGACTAAAGTGTGCACAAAGCCAAGCTCGCCCTCCCACTTTGTGCCTGGCTCAACTTGGCTCTACTGCAAGGAGAAGGATTTTGAAATAGTTTGCAGATACAAGGGCTGTGCATTCATGAAAGGTTGTGTACCTTTAAAAACAAAGCAACACTCTAAATAAATATTAGAGTGTTTTTTTTTTTCCCTCATGCAAAGTTCAAGTTGAGAAAGACCTTTTGGGATGGAACAGTTGCATAAGTGTGGGATTAGCTGTACTTGATTATAAATAAGTAAACGACAAGGAGTGAGGCAAACCTCATATATACTGGGCAGCTACCCCACCCCACCCCCATCTACGATTCAGCTAAAACCCAGCTTTTTCATTAATTTAAGCCTTTCTTGATTTTCTTTCACCCCCACTGTACACAGGGGTCTTCTGCCACCTGTGATCCGTGAATCCTAGGCCCATGCTACAGAGACCCTACACTGTGTCCCAGTCCTCCGTCCCAGCAGCTGAGCTGCCGTGGGGCTTCATCCTTTGCCTCAGAGAGGACCCAGCCTGGAGCAGAGAGCACATTACCGCACAATCACTAGTTGCTGAATGCGTGGATGGACAGAGCCCTCTCTGAGTGCATGCTCACAGAGAGTGGGCGTCATCGCCATTTCCACATTCACAGATAAGTAAACTATGGCCCAGGGAGGTCATGTCACTTCTGCAGGGCCAAACATCTGGTTAATGACAAAAATAGAATTTAAACCACAGTCTGACCAAATCCAGAGTCTATGCCATTGACTCAAACAACCCCCTGTATCTTTGACAAAAACCTGGTCTTGGTCTTAAAAGATCCATAAAGGTCCAGAAAGAGCTGGGGGTGCTCTTTCATTTGGTGCTAAAGTCTCTCTCTTCTTTTAGAGTTGGCCAAGGGCAATAAGGTATGAAAGTTTTTACTTGATTAGTAAACAATGAAACCCCAGTTATATTCCATCTCCGTCACTGATACCTTTCTGTCTTTGATAAACCAATTGCTTCATTTCTTGGGTATTTCTTCTCCTTCGTACAGTCATTCAATAAACCTTCACCAAGTGCCCATGATGTACCAGGTAATGTATTAGGTGTTGGGGATGCAAGCTGAAAATCCATGGCTACCTGTCTTCAAAGAGCTCACTAGCCAGAGAGGAGGCAGGCATGCGAACAAGCAATTACAACTGAGATTTGTGCAAAATCTACACAAAGTTCCAAGGTACACAGGAAAGAGGAGGTAAATCTGCAGGGGCTCCTGGGTGGAGAAGGAAAGCTTTGCAAGGAAGGAGTCCTTGTATTTAGCAAAGCATCCCATGAATGGCTTGGGCATTCCCTTCCAGCTGACAGCACAGGAATTCTGCATGCCATGGTGACACAAATGGAGGACTGGGATGGGAGACTTCTCCCCAAGCCTTTGGTGCTCTGGGGTTTGTCACAGCTGGTGGTCATCAGAGGTGCTTTGATGTCCGCCCATGAGGCCGCTCCTCCCCTCCATGACCTTCCGCCTGTGAAATGCCGTATCAGGCACAAGCTCTTCCCTGCAAATAGTAAAACCAGGAGGAGGGTAGAGAACCAGCTCCCGAGACAGGCAGGGACCAGCAATGTCATCCTACAATGTCATGGTCTGATGAGGAGGACACAGGCCCTGGCCTGGCCATCCTGGCCCCTGGCCCACGCACCCTGGCCAGTGCACTCAGTGTGATTCACTCAGATGCAGACCCCTGAAAGCTGTGGAAATTAATGGGGACCCGAGGCTGCAGAACAGAGAGCTTTCCACTGACGGGAGCTGATGCACGAGTCTATGCAAGGCTGCTTCTCCCGCCCCTGATGTGGGGCCTCAAGTCCCTCTAGGCCAACTAGCCAAATGTGAAGCAGGAGAAACAAGCCCAAGAGAACCTGAAAAAGCAAATAGGAGCAGCACTCAAGGCACAGGGAAGCCCACGCTCTGTCACCTCCCAACCTTGATAGCATGGGGGGTGCAAGGGTATGTGCAAGGAGCTGGTGACCTGTACCATGAACAGGCATAGGCCTCTGGGCCAGGACTCAGAGGGCACAGCAGGAGCTGACAGTGAGGCGGCAACGGGCCCCAGACACCGCACACCAGGCTCATGTGCAGAGGGCTCAGGTTTCACTGCGGCACCCAAATCTGTGCGTGGCAGCCACACCAGAGGACATGTGGTAATTCTCGCCTCCTGGCACCCACACCTTTGTGGGCATCTCCTGGGGACAGGGGAACCTGAGATTTGTTTCTAATCAGTAGGAGATGGCAATGGTGAAGGAAGTTCTCAGTTGTCTTTAAAGTCCAAATCCCAAATCAGTTGATCAAAAAGGAGAATGTTCTGGAATAAAAGCCCTCAAGAGGAAGACAAGGGCCCTCCTGACTGCTGGCTTTGTGGAAAGAGCAGCTGTGATGAGAGCGGGCTCTGGAGGGCCACAGGGCAAGGACTTGAGGGGCCCTCAGGAGGACCTCAGTCCTGCAGGGAGAGGAGCTGGACCCTGCAGCAGTCTGAGTGGGCTCAGAGGCAGGTGATTGCCGGGCCCAGCCACCCGCCTCAGGTGAGACTGCAGCACGGGCCACACCTGGTCAGGAATCCCTGCAGCCTTTGGAGTCCCTGAGTGGAAGACCCAGCTGAGCTAACCTGGGCTCATGGAAACTGTGGGTGCTATTTTACCACATTGAGCTTATTTTGCAGCAATAAAATACGAATATCTTAGTGAGGTTGACACCACCCTGCTGCACACCTGGGCTCTTTCTGGTTCACATACTCTAAAACCTCCCACTGGAGACACGGAGTTTTCACGGCTCTTTTTAGAATGTGCAGGGGGCCTCTGAGGACACCCTGAGGCCAGCCTGGCCGGCCTACCTTTGGCTAGCCACTGCCATTATTCTGCCCTCTGTCACATTGGACAGGACCCAGGTGGTACTCAGGCTTCTCCTGGTGGTTTCCAGGCTCAGTGAGAACCATCGTGGACATTCCTGCACCCCCCAACCCTAGCTGGGTGTTCCCACCACCTCCTTCCTCCTCCTGGTGTTTCCCATCTAAGAAGGTTGCCAGGACCCTTGAGGCAGACTCCCGCCCTGCCCTGTCCTCCCTCCACGCCTCGGCCCTTGGGGTCTTTATGCCTCCTCCATTATAGTCAACGATGTTTCAGATGCACACAATAAGGCCGAACATCCACTAAACCAAATTTCAGAGTTTTGTTTTGTTGTCTTTTGTTTTGTGTGCACAAGCAAACTGAGATCTTGGCATGTTTAATTTCCCGCCTCATAAAAGCTGACAACCTGTGAATGCCTCTGGTCCCTTGCTGAGCTCACAGGTGGCCAGGGAATGTGGGCCAGATTATTATCTGGAGGTGTCTAAGCAGATCACCAAAGGCAAGGTTATCTCCAAAAGGCAAGGTAAAAAAGGTGATTCTGAGTCCAGCACTGGGTGTCTCGAACACGGTGGGGAAGGCCACAGGCCCACATTGGGCGTGCCCATTTGCTGTGTCCTGAAGAAGCTGTCAGGCCCAGAAGATCACAAAAAGGAACCAAAGAGAGGGTAGGAAACTAACAAAAAGTGACATTTGCCAATTTCTCCCCATGCTGGATTCACTTCGGTATCAAGGATCATTAGTAGATGGAGCTGCTTCTGCTCCTGCTATTTCCCTGAAGATGGCTGGTGTTTCTGCATTTCACATTCTGGTGATGAAATTTTAAACCTATATTAATCTATATCTAAAGTGACTAAAATTAGATATGTTATTTTTCATGGAAACTGTAACGAGCTGTCTGGGGAAGCTGACTTCCCTGGGACCCTGTCAGGGAGCTGCTGCATACACCCTGCCCTCGGGGCAGTGACCCTATGTGCATTTACCCTCCAGGCCACAACTGCAGGGCCCCTTTCCCAGGGACCCCGCTCTCTGGGAGTCTGTGCTACACCAACGTGCTTGGGGCATTCATGTGTCATGAAATCAGCCATTGCTAAATATTACACTGCCACCAAGACCAAAAATAAAAACGAAAATTAAAAATACAAAAATCTTTGAAAGCATATTTGAACTAGAGTTTGTCCTATCCATCTACATCACCTCTGTCCTCCCTGAGGGTGAGACACGAATACTTGCCAAAACAGTAATTTTTAAAAAGTTCTGAATTTACCTTAAAATTCCATGTACAATTGGCACCAGCAATAATGTCATTGTTTTTCGTTGCTGTTGTGTGTTTTGTTTACTTTTTTTGTTACTCACTGTGTTGCCCTCAGTAGAGTGCTGTGGCGTCACAGCTCACAGCAACCTCAAACTCTTGGGCTTAAGTGATTCTCTTGCCTCAGCCTCCCAAGTAGCTGGGACTACAGGCACTCGCCACAACACCCAGTTATTTTTTTGCTGCAGTTGTCATTGTTGTTTAGTAGGCCTGGGCCGGGTTGGAATCCGCCAGCCTGGTGTATGTGGCCAATCCTCCACCCACTGAACTACGGACACCGCCAATGCCATTGATTTTGTACATGAAGGTACAGGTGCACATTTGATACTAATAGTGTCTCCCTCCCTTCTTGGCATATGCTAGCTCAGAAAAACACCAGGAGGCTTGTCCTTGTCCCCTGTGGCTGGCACCTTTCCCTCCTGTCTGCTGTGTGTCCCTCACAGCAACTTTGGCACTGTGAAATTCTTTTTTTTTTTTTTTTCTTTTTTTCTGAGACAGAGTTTTACTCTGTGGCCTTGGGTAGAGTGCTATGGCGTCATCGTAACTCACAGCAACCTCAAACCCTCGGGCTCAAGTGATCCGCCTCCCAAGTAACTGGGACTACAGGCACCCCCCACAATGCCCAGCTAGATTTTTCTATTTTTACTAGAGACAGGGTCTTTCTCTTGCCCAGGCAGGTTTCAAACTTATGAGCACAAGCAATCAACCTGCCTTGGCCTCCCAGAGTGCTGGGATTACAGGCATGAGCCACTGCACCTGGCCAGCACCTTAAATTCTTGGGGCAATCTGGGAAGCCCCAGGAATCCTTTCACAGCATAACTTTTTCAGTGGATAAACTGCACAGATACAAAGGAAAATAGTCATAGACACAGCTTTCCTGTTGTGCTTTGCTTTATTGTGCTTCACAGATAGTGCATTATTTGTAAACTAACGATTTGTGGCCACCCTGCACCGAGCAAGTCTATCAGTGCCATCCTTCCCCAGCAGGGGCTTCATCTCTCTGTGTCATAATATTTCAAACCCTTTCATTGTCATTCTACCTCTTACGATGATCTGTGATCAGTGACCTTTGATGTCACTATGGTAATGGCTTGTTGTCATTACTACACACCTCATCCGTCTGAGACTGTAAGCTTTATAAACATTGTGTGTGTTCTGACTGCACTGCTAGCCAGCCTTTTCCTCATCTCTCTGGCTCTCCTTAGGCCTCCCTATTTCCTGAAACACAAAAATATTGAAATTAGGCCGATTAACAACCCTGCAATAGCCTCTAAGTTTTCAAGTACGGAGTTGCACCTCCCTTCCTATAAATTAAAAGTTGTAGTAGAAATGATTAGGCTTAGTAAGGAAGGCATGTCAGAAGCCGAGATAAGGCAAAAGCTCGGCCTCTTGCACCAGTTAGCCAAGTTGTGAGTGCAAAGGAAAAGTTCTTGAAGAAAATCAATGAAAGCACTACTCCAGTATACACAGGAATTAGCCACCAACTTTAAGTAGAAGCCAATGCTTATTTCCATTCCAAAAACCTTAAGACCCTTAAGAATTATGCTAAGTCTATTCTGCCTATGTTCTATAAATGGAACGACAAAGCATAATGAGAGCACATTTGTTTATAGCCTAGTTTACTAAATATTTGAAGCACACTGTTCAGATCTACTTCTCAGGAAAAGAGATTCCTTTCAAAATATTACTGCTCACCAACAATGCACCCAAGTGCTTTGATGGAGATTTCCAAGGGGATTAAAGTTATTTTCGTACCTGGGAATAAAACATACATTCTGCAGCCCATGGATCACAGAGTAATTTTGACTTTCAAGCCTTATTATTTGAGAAATACATTTTGTAAAGCTGTTGTTGCCATAGAAAGTGATTCCTGTGATGAATCTGGGCAAAGTAAATTGAAAATCTTCTGGAAAGGATTCACCATTCTAGATAACATTAAGAATATTCATAATGGGGCGGTGCCTGTGGCTCAGTGAGTAGGGCACCAACCCCATATGCCAAGGGTGGCAGGTTCAATCCCAGCCCCAGCCGAACTGCAAAAAACAGAAAATAGTTAGGCATTGTGGCGGGCACCTGTAGTCCCAGCTACTCAGGAGGCTGAGGCAAGAGAATGGCCTAAGCCTGGGAGTTGGAGGTTGCTATGAGATGTGTGATGCCATGGCACTCTACTGAGGGCTATAAAATGAGACTCTGACTCTAAAAAAAAAAAAAAAAGAATATTCATAATTCATGGGAGGAGGTCAAAATATCAACATTAACAGGACTTTGGAAGAAGTTGACTCCAACCCTCATGGGTAACTTTGAAAGGTTCAAGATTTCAGTGGAGGAAGTAACTGCAGATGTGATAGAAATAGCACCTAGAATTAGAATTAGAAGTGCAGCTTAAAGGTGGGATTGCATGAATTTCTGCAATCTCATTGTCAAACTTGAACAGATGAGGAGTTGCTTCTATGGATGAGCAAAGAAAGTGATTTCTTGAGATGGGATCTATTTCTAGTGCAATTGCTGTGAACAGCGTTGAAATGCCAACAGGGGATTTTGACTATTACATAAACTGATTCGATAGAGCAGTGGCAGGATTTGGGAGGACTGACTTCGATTTTGAAAGTTCTACTGTGAGCAAAATGCCACAAAACAGCATCTCATGATACAGAGGAAATCTTTGGTGAATGGAAAAGTCAATCACTGCAACAAATTTTACTTTTATCTTTATCTTTTTTTTTTTTTTTTGAAGACCAGAGTCTTACTTTGTCACCCTCAGTAGGGCCATGACATCATAGCTCATAGAAAGTACAAACTCTTGGGTTCAAGTGATCCTCTTGCTTCAGCCTCCCAAGTAGCTGGGACTACAGGCGCCCGCTACAATGCCCAGCTAGTTTTTAGAGACAAGAATCACACTCTTACTCAGGCTGGTCTTGAACTCATGGGCTCAAGCAATCTACCCTCCTCAGTCTTCCAAGGTGCTAGGATTTCAAGCGTGAGCCACCATGCCAGGCCTATTTTTAACTCATGTTAAGAAATAGCCACAGCCACCCCAGCCTTCATCCACCATCACCCTGATCTGTCAGCAGCCATCAACATTGAGGTGAGACCCTCCCCCAGAAAAAAGATTACAATTTCCTAAAGGTTCAGATGATCATTAGCATTTTTAGCAGCAAAGTATTTTTAATCAGGTATGTACATTTTTTAGACATAATGCAATTGTACATTTAATCAACTATAGTGTAAACAGAACTTTTATATTCACTGAAAAACCAAAGAAATTGTGTGATTTGCTTTATTGCAATGTTTGCTTTCCTGTAATGGTCTGGAACTGACCCTACACTACCTCTGAGGTGTGCCTATATCGTGAACTACATAAATATTTCTTGAAAACGTGCACATTTGTTTTCAACTAGTGGTTGGTCTATTCGCTACCTTGTTGAAGTAGTGCTGAAATGTCAGGACGTTTGCAGCAACCACCTTGAAAGGATTGTAGCTGTGATTCTACCCGAGGTCAGAGGTCAGAGTTCTCTCAATACAAATGAAGGAAATGCTGAAATACAGTAAGAGGCTAGTGAAAATAAAGGCAATTTTTTCCCACACGCTCACTACCGTATGCTGCATTTTTTAGTGCCCAGCCTGGATGACCTTGTGCTGCAGCCTCTTGCTTCTAGTTCTGGGTCCCCTGGAGACACTGGTGGCTGGTCACCCTAGTGTGCACTCACTTGAGTATGAATGGGGCCGGGGGCAGGGGTGGAAATAATGAAGAGCAGAAAAGGAAATAAAGGAACTCAAAGAGCATGAGGCCCTCCCCTCTTCTCTTCAGAAACAAGGGCCTGCATGGGTGGGCAGGGACTCTTAGACCCAGGCAGACCCCAGATCCAGAGATTTCCCCCAGGGGCCCCTGAGACCCACTCCTCACCAAAGTGTCCCAGGGAAAACTCAGCAGCTCCCAGCCCAGCCCAACATCCTTCTCGCACCCATATCCGGCAGTCTGTACCAAGTCCAGGGCCCCATCTGAGTCCCCTCCCAGCACCCCATTCCTCTGTGCAGCGCCAGAGAAAGTGAAAAAGGACAGAGTGTGGCCCGAAGCCAGGGAGTGAGAGAAAAGCCTTTGGAAGACATTAAATCACTCTCCTTGTTCCAGAAGCCCCAAGGACAGCAGAATTTCTGGAAAACAAATTCCCATGAAATGACTCAGGGATGAGGGGGAAAAAGAATTTTCTGATAATTTTGTCTTCAATTTAAAATTTCTAGGCAGGTACACATAGCAGCCCGGCAACATAAGCTTCCTCATAAATCATCACTCTTCAGAAGCAAGCCGAGCTGTGTAGGGTCAGGGCAGAGCACCCAGACCCTGAAGGCTGGCCCCAGTGTGCCCATGACCTCAGCTTGTACGGGATGGCTGGAGTTCCACTCACTCCACGTCTGTATTCCAGGAACTGGCTGACACCAAGATACTGCAAACCAACAGCAAGAGCCGTCAGAGTAAACACAGCCATTCTCTCCCAAAAGCTAAGTTTAAAAACGAGGATGAATAATTACAAGCTACTTTTGCGATGTTTCCATGACCAAAGTGAGAATTGTAAATCTCTGAATTGTTAGAGCAGGGTGGCCCCCCAACCCCCGAGTCATGCCAGGAGAGGGATTATTTATAGCCCAGGACAGTTTGTTTACATATTTGCCTATTTCCTGAGCCAAGTCCTTCCTCCACCTGCACAGTAAAAGTTGCTCATCAAAAATAGCAAAATGATGTCTTCCTTTTCAACTTTCCCTAAAAGCATGGAGAAGGGGAAGGAAGACTACAAAAGATATTTTAACTAAAAGATTCTTTTCTCCACGTCTAAAACCTTATCCAATTGTTGCTTCCTTAAATCTCAGAAGGAAAGAAATTCTTGAGCCCCTTGTATTATACAAGATTAGGGACAAAGCCCTGGTACTCCACAACCTACAGTCCCCAAGGCTCCAGGGATTTCTCAAACTGTCCTGGGGGTGAGCTGAAAGTAGCCCACCACTCGAGTGGGGCAGGGCTTCAGAATAGGCCTTGCCTCCTCCAGATCAGCTTCTGCCTCCATCTATTGTATACACTGGGCACTTAAGGGATGCTTCTGCTGGCAAACAGGAGTGAGAAGCGACAAGATTGGAGGACCAAGGAGGCCGTCGGACTCACAGATGAATGCCCTGTTCTCTCACTCTGTTCTGTGTGGTTGCCATCAATAATGGAGCAGGGCAGGGTCGGCGGCCTCTAGCCCAGCAGCTAGGGAAGGCTTCACATTATGGACATCAGGGAGAGACCTGGAGGCAGCAGGAGGGCAGGAGGAAAGCTCTCAGGAAATCTTGGGTGGGGGGTGGGGATGAAGGCCAGGCACCTGCAGGAGAGGCCAGCTCCCTGGGGACCCAGACCACCATGGCAAATGGAAATTCTCCAGGTAACACAGCTGAGCTGGAGTCAAAACTCCAGGGCAATGTTAAGGAAGAGAGCTGGTTAGCTGATGAAACGGGAGCTCCACTCTGCGTGTTCATCATTTGGTTGGAGAGACTACTGGGGGAAACGAACTGAGAGCTGGTGCGGAGGGCAAAGCAGGCAACTCAGTTTACACCTATAAGGGAAACATAGTGATTGTGACGCATATAAACATATATAAAAATATATAAATGTAGGTCTATATAGATGACACTCTAAATGTATGTGTATATATTGTAACAAAAGAGATCGTCTCGCAAAAGAAGATCTTGATCTAGGACCCAAATGCAACTAATTCAAATTTCACACGATGAATTTCCAAAGGCCAAAATATTTAAAGCACCAATACTGAAACTTTCTTAGACTAAAATAACTCAGCTAGATAAAATAATTCTGCTACTTACAAGAGCGTCAAAGAGATAATGTGTTGTTTTATAAATTAACTAGAGATAGCCCTTGAACCAAACCGACTTGGAATTGCTGACACAGCCGGACAGCAAAGGTACAGAGCAAGGATGCTGGGCGGGTGGCTGCCCCGCCACGCTGGAGTTGGGAATCTCAGGGCTCCAAGGAACTCCCAAGACTTCCTGGTGGGAACAGCGCCCATGGAGCCACAAAAAGAAAAATGTTCCAATGTGGACGGAAAGGCAGGGTGAGCGTGAACCGCCTCCTTCTCGCTGCCACTCGCTGGCCCCTGACGGCAGAAGCAGGGCAGCGCCCCAGCTCCCGCCGCCTGACCTGGCTGACATGCTCCCTGCCCTGTGCGTAAGCGGGCTCAGCAGGCACCCCGGGTCCTGCCTTCTTGGAGACCACCAGAGTGGGCGGTGGAAGTTTCCCAAAACCTAACATCCTACTGAACGTGGGATTTATTTTTTTTGAGCCCTATCCCGGGGTTTTTGTTTGCCCCACTGTTTAACCTTTTTAGTATAAAATAAAACACATGTGGATCAGCCCTGACTCAAGGTTTGGAGGCAGAATGATCCCGGGACATCTGCCTCGGAGTCTCTGGGTGAAACGTGAAGAGTCGTGGCTCCTCCCTGCTCTGTGCGCACTCGCCACACACACACCCCACACGCAGGAGGTGAGGCCTAGTCACCTGTATTTTAGCAACTGTAGCTCTTAGAGGAGCCAGACATCAGACCTTGGCGTGCAGCACATGGTACCTCATACAAGCTGGCACTCACTGTTCCCCTGACTTCTCATGACAGCCCTGTGAGTTGGTGACCCAGAGATTTTCACTGAGAGTCTCCAACACTGTAGATTTACAGGATTTGCCTGTCTCAGGCAATGCTTATGAGGCAAATATGTGTGTGTGTGTATGTATATATGTGTGTGCATACATATGGCTATCTTGGCTGGCACATGTATATATGTGTGTGTGTGTGTGTATGTATATATGTGTGTGCATACATATGGCTATCTTGGCTGGTACATGTATATATGTGTGTGTGTGTGTGTGTGCATACATATGGCTATCTTGGCTGGCACATGTATATATGAGTGTGTGTGTGTATGTATATATGTGTGTGCATACATATGGCTATCTTGGCTGGCACGTGTATATATGTGTGTGTGTGTGTATGTATATATGTGTGTGCATACATATGGCTATCTTGGCTGGCACATGTATATATGTGTGTGTGCGTGTGTATATGTGTGTGCATACATATGGCTATCTTGGCTGGCATAGGTATATATGTGTGTGTATGTTTATAGGTATATGTGTGTGTGTGTATACATACGGCTATCTTGGCTATTCAGGAAGCAAAAAGAATGTCCTGCTCAATGAGGTCACAGCCGTCCTCCTCCTGCGGTGAGCTCATGGTCCAGGCATTATCTGAACCTCACAGCACACTCCCAGCAGCCCCACCTGGCCCTGCATTCCTCCTTATTCCCCTGCTGGGACAAAAAATAATCCTAATGTCAAGGCAAAGACTGATAATGAGGGTGATGTAATTATATTACTACTCCCCAAGACAAGCCTCTCCACTCAGACTGTTCAAAAGGTCTATTCATTGCATCAGTATCTCAGAAGGATGGAGCAAATTCCTCCCCTCCTCGCCTGAAGAAGGCTGCGGGAACTGACTCAGGGAGGATGAGGAGCTAATAGCTAAAGGACCAATTGCTCCCTCGCCCCTCACCTGCAGGTTTCTTTGGGAAGAAACTGTTCTTCCCTTGAAGGAAGGAAGCCTGATGAGAGTGGGGTAAAGGAAGACCCCAAGGACCAATCTTTCTTGTGGTCCAGGAATTGTGCAAGGACTGCAGGGTTCCAGGAGGCCCCCACACCGTCCTGCCATTCTGGGAGGAAACTCAGCACCTTCTGGTCAGAGGTCCTCAGCAATTTCTGCTCTAAGCCTTATTTCTGCCCCATCTTAGAGTTCTGGAGGGGTTTGAAGGGTGGTGGACCACATTCTCTGGGAAGCCCATGAAGATGGCGACCATTTTAGACAGTATATCTTCCATTCCTCTTAATTTTGGAAGCTCCTGTTTTTCAAAATCTTCCTGCCTTATAGCTCACCCAAACGCTACCCTGAAGTAATTTGATAGTTAAGTTCACAAATGCATTTTATCCATGGGGTGTTTGGATGGACGTCAAGGAGGCCGTGAACTTGAATGAAGAGGAAAAATCCACCTTTATTTTCGCTAACCTCCAGGTGGAATTTAGCTTTGCCTTCACTTAGGAATGCAAATTGCCCTCATGGTGGGAATTGAGAGACTTGTGATTCCTTCACCACAAAAGTCACTGTTATTTGAGTAGCTCATTACAATTGTTGTAGATGTCACAAAAGATCACATATTCTAGCAATCCTTATAGACTGGCACCTTTATCTAAAAAAAATGTAAAAGATAACAATTCCAGTTTTATCTCTTGAAAAGATCAGTAGAAATTCTGTGTCTACAGTCTGAGCATCAGGAGGGTGGGGCTTCGTCTGTCTTTGTGTCATTGTTGCTGTGTTCCTAGCACCTAGACTATCCCTGGGAATGGTAGGTGTTTAGTAAACACTGCCCTTGTTGATTGAAAAACACTGGGAAAACAGGCAAATGCTTACAAATCTGTGACTTACATTGACTTTTTAAACTATAAAAGTAATACCTCCTTGTAAAAAAATCAAACATTAGGCTGGGCCTGCTGGCTCACTAGTGTAATCTAAGCACTTTGGGAGGTCAAAGAGAGAGGATAGCTTGAGGCCAGGAGCTCGAGACCTGCCTGGGCAAAATCGTGAGATCTCTGTCTCTACAAAAAAAAAATTTTTTTTTTAAATCAGCCACGTGTGGCAGCAAGCCCTTGTAGCCCCAGCTACTCAGAAGGCTGAGGCAGTAGGATGGCTTGAGCCCAGGAGTTCAAGGTTGTAGAGAACTATGTTAGCGCCACTGCACTACAGCCTGGGCGACAGCAAACCCCTGTCTCAAAAGGAAAAGAAAAATATCTAAATATTAAATGTACAGAGCAAAAAAGAACTCTCCCCTACTACCACTTTCACCCCCCGTGCTCCCTCCTGTTAGCTGCCTGCTATAAACATTTTGGACATTGGCTTATTTGAAATGCATGGGTTAGGGAGAATGGCTTTCTGATTTTATTATTAACTATGACAAGGTGACTGACGGAATATTCAATTTGCATTTTGCCTTTCCTTTTCCTTGCTTTTAGCAAGAGAAAGATACTTGGACCTTTCAAGCAAAGATCACTCCTAGGTAGAGGTACGAGACATGAAATACATAGCAACACATTGATTCCAGCTTTTTGTGCTTAACACCTCCAAAAGAAAGAAATCGCCAGTGACAGGACTAGCCTGTATTGGGACAAGCCTTCCTATTCTGAAGGATTCAGTCCGTGGAGCAATGAAGCTTCACGTCTGACAGACAGGAACAAGAGCCCAGTCTCTAGGCCACGCACCCTGGCTTTAGGTTGATGTGGAGGAAAGCCCACTCAGGCCCACAACCTTGGGGTGTTGGGAACTTGGAAGCCCCGAGAGTGGAATAGCCTGGGCCAGCCCCCGGCCTGCAGAGGAGCTTTCTAAAGTGAGAGTGAAGTTCCCTAGAAGCCACCCTTCCTGGAACATCCAGAGCTGGAAGCTGGGCAAGGCAGATGTGAACACAGCGTAGTCTCTCACACTCAGCTTGTAGGCAGCTGCAGGGGTGTATGGAGAAGTAGGCGCTACCCCTGACAGGCAGGCAGGGGGGGGCAGCGAAGTTTCTGTTTGGATTGGGTAATCCCTGGGGCTATTACAGGACTTGGGGAACGGAGAAACATCTTGAGAGGGATACAGGACCTCCTTCCCATAAGTCTGGCATTTGGGGATTCAAGGTGATGCTATGAAAAGTTGTGGCAGCATTTGTGTTCCAGCAAACCTAACGTCATCCCTGGAAGGCTTACCCTCACATCTGTCCATGCCCTCGCATGTACAGACCCCATGGGACACTAACCAGTAAATACAATCCTGGACTTTGCATAGACCATAATTTACTTACCAACTTCTTCTTGATACCTATTTATGGTTTTTTCCATAATTATTTCACATTATAAACCAGGCTACAGTAAAATTTCTTAAATGTCAGTGTTTACCATCAGATGTAATTCTTTCTAATTGGAAAGAATTCCCCCTGGAAAACTCCAAGGGGAATTACGAGGCACATAAGGTGGGTAAAGTTTCAATTGTGTTGACTCTTGGTACATTCCGTGGTACAGTTTGTGAAAGTAACCACTTCCTAAACACACTATTACTGCAGTGACTTGTATTCTGGGGAAGAATGTTGTATCAACAGCTTTTGCTTTCCACCCAAGATGATAGCGCATTTCCCCCTTGGTTCAAGTCTTCCTTTAGATCTTTCTGTAGACGCTCTAAGCGTTCTATAGATGTATTAGTTTTCCAACGGGCAGCTGACAGGGCAGAAATTCATTGTCTCACAGTTCTGGAGGCTCTAAGTTCAAGGTGGGGATGTCAGCAGGGTTGCTTCCTTCTGAAGCTGTGAGGAGCAATCAGCCCGGGCAGCTCTCCTGGCTTCTGGTGCTCTGCGGCCATCTGTGGTGCTCCTTGGCTGGCAGAAGCATCACCCCATCTCTGCCTCCATCTCCACATGGGGTTCTCTCTTTGTGAGGGTGGGGGGTCCAAATTTCCACTTTTTATAAAGTAACCAATCGTGTTGGGTTAGGGGCCCAGTCTCATCCAGTATGACCTTATCCTAGTTTAATTAATTATTTAATAAATTGCAGCTGAAGGACTCCTGCTCCACAGAAGGTCACAGTCTGAGGTCCTGGGCGTTAGCTCTAAATTTGAATTGGGGGAAGGGGCGCAGTTCCATTCATAACCACGAGGGTGACATGTGTCTTTTTACATTTACTCCAAGATAGTGTAATTAATAGTGATGTTAATCAGACTTTTTTTTTTTAATTACATTTCCCTGTTGCTTGTATTTAGAAAAATGATTGCTTGCATTTTATAAATTTATTTTGGATCCTGTGACATAATTATACTGTATGAGTCCAAATGAATTTAGTTGATTATCCTGTATTTTTTACATGAAAATAAGTAAATAAAATTGTATCTATATCTTTTAAAGATGTATCTCTCTCTCTCTTTTTTTTTTTTTTGCCTATTCTTGTTGGGATCTCAAGAACAATATTGAATATCTATATTTGCAGTAGGTATAGCAGTATTTTTTCCTAACAATAATATAAATGCTTCCAAAGTGTTATAATTAAATATAATACTATATGTCTATTTTATGTCCCTTAATGAATATTTATATATCAAAGTTTACACAGAGATTAGAAACCTGGGAGGCGGGGGGTGGGGGGGGCTTCTAAATAGGCTGAATTCTAGGTAACCCTGGCATTCCACTGAAGGCTTCACATGTCAGTGTCTTTGGAGTATTTTTTCTCTTAAATGACATTCTCCAGAGAATTCTCCAGTGTCTTTCAAGGGGGTAGGCACATGAGCCTGCCCAGAGTTTGCAGACAAGCAGACCAGTGGGAGTCTCTCTGTGTGCCTGGTTGACTCTCCTCTCTCACCCTGCCCAGCTGGCTGGGTCTGGGTTTCCAAGTTCAGAGACTTGTCATTCTGTTTCTGCAGAGAGTAAATCTCTGAATCTTGCTGTGTGTAGCCAGGCTGGTTGCATGGTCATAACCCTGAGTAAGACTCGGGAAAATACATAGTTTTCTTTTTTGTTCTATTCAGTTTTACTATTAAGTGTGTGCCTCCCTTTGTAGAATTCCATGCAAAACTTTCTTTTTATTTTAGTCCCCTGAAAAATATTTTAAATAATTTCAGAATTTTCAGAATTTACCCTCTCATGTATTTTTATAGAACGAGAACTTTCAGAATTTACCCTCTCATGTATTTTATAGAACTAGAACTTTTATAGAAAGAGAACTTCATTTCTCTTGTATTGTTCTAATTCCTTGAGCTTTATGAGACAACATGTTCTATCTGGATTCCTAATTTACTGATATAAAAGTGACATGTTAACCTCTTATAATTAAGCTCTTTCCATCTCTAAACCTGTATCCTCTCTCTTCCTCACTTGATCAGGTTTGCAAGACATTTGTGTGGTTTGTGTAAGTTCAGGGGGTGGGGAGGGTATTTTCAAAGAACTAGACTGTGATTTCATGAACCTTATCCACGAGGTTGGCTTTTTACTTATTTAATATTTCAAAAACGACTATATTTGGTTTTTCTTGCTTCTTTTTCCTTAGGCTTACTTTGATCTTTTTTCTAGTTCATGAATTAAGTTCTTGGTTCAATTTTTTTTTCAATCTTATATATTTCCTATTAAATGATTTTAGGTTATAAATTTTACTCCCAGAGCCACCTGAGTCTGTACAATCAGCTCTGATGGATCATTCTGCCCTTCCTGTTCACGTCAAAACATGCTGTATTTAGCTTCGACTTCCTCCCCTATACAAAAGTCGTTTAGGATCTTGCACAAAATCCAACCCTTTGGGGGAAAACAGCCAGCACTGCAGCTCCTCTGGGCTTTCTTCTCTTGCTTAAATCAGTCTGAGTCCAAACACTCGTAGCAGAGGAAATCAGGGACACAAAGACAGCCATCGGGAAAAGGCCAGGGTGCCAGTGCCCACCATGGCTTAGTTGCTCAACTCAAAGGCACCAAGCAGAAGGCCTGAGCCAAAGCCAAGGCAAAGCCTGGGAGCCCAAGACAGCAACTCTCAGCCACACAGCCGGGAAAAGTTCTCCCTCTGTAGCAGAACAGGCACCCGTCCAGCAGGTCTAAGGTCAGAGCGGGCTGAGAGCAGAGTGACGGTCACCCTGCTTGCTTGCGTGAGGGCTGCAGGAGTGGACCAATTCAGAGCCATACCCGGCCTCCTCCTCAAGAGAAAAGGCCTCCGACCCAGAGAGAGCCGACACATGTGCGAATTGTTTAGTGTTGTCTGGGACTACGAATCCTCTCTGGAGCTTTGCCAAAAATATGGTATTCTAAAGAGTACTACAAACACAATTTGAGATTGATTCAGGGGTCAAAAAATATTTTATGGAAAGTGCAATCAAATTCTTCTCTTTTCCCAATCTGTGTTTGCATCCTAACCCTCCTAAACCCTTGGATTAATGACCCTCCCTGCATCATCTCCCCTTGTTTATCACGGCAGCCACACTGCAATCAGTCACTTCTTTATTTCGCCTCCTGGGTGGCTAGGGTGAGATCCCAAGGTTCTAAACTGCCAGACAGCCCTGTAGGTCTGAAAGTCACCCAGATCACAACCTTTGGGCCCCATCCCTTACACTCCCCAGCCCACCCCACTCCACCCCATCTGTCTTGCAAACCCCATCAGCCTATCAAATTTTACAACCAGTTCTTCATCCTGCTTAGTGTCTGTGGCCAGGTTTCTAAACACTTTTGCACAGCTGTGCAGCCAGGCCAGAAGTCGGCAGTTGCATATCTGTCCGCAATAAACTTGGCTTGATGGAGTGTAGTCTTTGGTTGCTCCATTTAGGATTTCTAAATCAGCTGGGTCTGATACTGCAGATTGAGTGGACAGCCTGACAGACGCCCAGGCCCGTGTCACATTTGCATACACTGCCACTGGAAACCTTCAGGCTTGCCTGGGCCAAGGAAACCTGAGACTCCTTTTTGTAACAGGTGGGATCACGACTATGACTGTCAGGAAACCAGTTAGGAGTAATTCATGGGCTGTGTCTGGTGGCACCTGGGTCTCTAAATGTGAGGAAATCTGACAGCTGCTGGAGCCAGTGCATGCCCAGCCTGCTCCAGCATGCCCTTCCAGGGAGGTCAGAGGCTGTGGGTACTTCCATCCTACCCAGAGACTCATGAAAAGCGCTAACTGCTAGGAGTCCAGGATGCTCTGGGTCTGCCCAGAGGGAAGGGGCCATCCAGGTGCTGGCAGTATAGAATTCAACAACACAAAACAACCTCTCAGCTATTTCAAAGTGTCTGACCCTGAACTTTCAGATGACAGCGATTCGAGAACACTGACGAGGGATCAGGGACCCCAGCTCTATCCCTCACAAGCCGTGGGGGCTTAGGCACACAGAACACACAAAAAACGCATTGTATTCGTACACCAACCTTCATAGCAGCATTACTCATGATGGCCAAGGGGTAGAAGCAAGCCAAGTCTTCAACAATAGAAGGCTGAATAAACAAAATGTGGTAAAGATATACAGCCAGATATAATGCACCCTTAAAAAGGAGGGAAATTCTGACACACATTGCCACATGGATGAGCCTTGAGGGCATTATGCTACGTGAAATAAGCTGATCACAAAAGAAAAATACTGTGTAACACTTACACAAGGTACCCAGAATAATCAATCATATTCATAGAGACAGAAAACAGAAAGGTGTCACCAGAAAAATAGAATGGAAAGTAGTTGTTTAATGGGCACAGAACATCAGATTTGCAAGATGAAAACGTTCTGGAGATCTGACAACGGCACGAACGTACCTAACATGACTGAACTGTATACTTAGAAATGGTTAAGATGGTAAATTTTATGTTACATGTTTTTTACTACAATAACAACAATTTCAAATGTATGACATATGTTTATTAGACGTGCCTACAATAGTGCTTGAGGTCCCTTGGTGCCTAGAAATAAAACTACGCACTCCAAGAAGCCCACCTTGGTACATCCAGGTGCTGGCAGTGTAGAATTCAGCAACACAAAACACCTCTCGGCTATTACAAAGTGTCTGTCCCTGATCTTTCAGGTGACAGCGACTCCGGAACACTGGCCAGGGATCAAGGAGGAGTCCCTCAGCTCCAACTGAGCCCCAGTCTCTGTCTCCCTCCTGACCTCCAGGAAGATGAAAGTACTTGTAAGAAGCTGGAGGTTAGGGCGGGGAAACGTCGCTGCTTCTGAGCCTGGGCGTTGGCGTGGGCGGCCCTGGGCTGTGGCTAGGTGCCCTTTATCACCTCCTTTCCTCTAATGACATGGTTTGAGCCAACTGAGCCAGACAGCCTGCATGCTGCCAAGGAATAGCAGCTCAGCAGCAGAGAACCATGCGCAGGAAATGCCAGCACTTAGGCCCAGGCGGCCCTCAGAGCCGCTGGACACTGGGGCTGCAGCTTCACATGTGCAGGCCAGAGGAAAACGAGGCCGCAGACCTCCACAGCACAGGCCTCCTCACTTCACCTTTCTTCTTGATGGGGACTCTGAAGGCACACAGACCTGGGTTTACTTCCCAGCCCTGGCACTCTGGCTCCCTAGTGGTAGGTACAAAGGTGGGGTACAAAGCACCCCAAAATATAGTTGTCTTAAAATAACTATAACTTTTATTACATTTGTGAATCTGCAATGTGGGCAGTGACCAGTAGGGACAGCTTGTCTCTGCTCTCCCAGCAGCAGCAGCAGGGGTGACCTGGAAGCAGGAGGATCTGAAGGTCTCTCACTATCAGCAGTTAACTATGGCTCATCTGGGACCTCACTGCCATGGCCTTGTTACGTAGCCATTGGGCTTCCTCCCAGCATGGCAGCTGGGATGCAAGAAAAAGGGTCCTGAGAGAGAACCAGGCAGAAGCCTGATGTTTCTAATCAGCCTTGAAAGTTACATACTGTTGTTCCACTGCAAAAGCAAGCCCTAATTCAGGGAGGAGAAATGGACTCTATCTCTGGATGACAAGAGTGTTCAAGAGTCTGCAGATGTGTCTTAAAACCACCACTCATGGGCGGCGCCTGTGGCTCAGTGAGTAGGGCGTCGGTCCCAAGTGCCGAAGGTGGCAGGTTCAAACCCAGCCTCGGCCGAACTGCAAAACAGAAAAATAGCCGGGCGCTGTGGCGGGCGCCTGTAGTCCCAGCTACTCGGGAGGCTGAGGCAAGAGAATAGCCTAGGCCTAGGAGTTGGAGGTTGCTGTGAGCAGTGTGACACCACGGCACTCTACCGAGGGCGATAAAGTGAGACTCTGTCTCCACAAAAAAAAAAAAAAAAAAAAGTCGGGTGGCACCTGTGGCTCAAAGGAGTAGGGGGCCTGCCCTATATACTAGAGGTGGCAGGTTCAAATCTGGCCCCGGCCAAAAACTGCAAAAAAAAAAAACACCACTCATGACCAATTACTCATTACTATTTATAGGCTAACTTTTTGTGTGTCTCGGTTTCCCGGCGTGCCGCAGGGCAATGTGAGGCTTGGTTGGCCGATGCAGGCAAGCCTCTGATCATGGTGTTCATCCATCAGGGGACATTTAGTATAGATAGAGAGACTGATGAACATTGTTGTCCTTACACAAAAGAGGAAAATGGAGCTCTGCAAATTGTTGAGTGTTCTTTAAGTACAGAACACAAATTAGGGAAAAGAACAAAACTATGAAATACTCTCCTTACCCCAGTTGGAGGAGTTTCCTGAAGGCAGATAGAGTCTTTTGTCTTTTTTTGGAGAAAACTAAGAGGGAGACCAAAGTGGAGTCACAGCAGGAGTGCTCCATACAGGAGCAGAGGGGCTGGGAGCCAGAGGGGCCGGGGGTGGGGGGGTGGGGGGGCAGCAGTCTGGGGAGACGTGAAAAGACAGGGAGCCATTCTTTACAATCTAGTATGTGTCGTTAATAATTTGCACACCAGACAATGGTCCTAGTTCCCTTGAGGATTTGTGGAGGGCCACATAGTCAGATCCAGCTCTGAACTTACAGACAAGGAAGCTAGGACAAAGTCAGCCCTCGTGAGGCCCATCTGACCCTGCAGGTCTCATAATGCCCACGGTCACTTCTCATTCGGGCAGGGACTACCCAGCATAGCTTTCTCCCTGTTAGAATTTGCAAACCCCCTTTGAGGAGCGTGGGCTGGCCATGCTCAGGTAAACATCTAGAGATCAAACAAGCACGGCAGAGCCTTGTGAGCCATCTCGGGTCCCCCACCTTCAGTGGGGGTGCAGCCCTGGCACCACAGGGTCAGGGAGAAGGGTAGATGGGATGGCTCTGGAGGCTCTGCCCAGTGACTCAACCAATGTCCTGGTGTCTCCTGAGGACACCTCTCCACCTGTCAGCTGCCGACCTGAGCTCGTTGGCTACAGATAGGTCATGAGGGAGAGGCAGCTGCCTTCACTGAAGTGGGGGGTGAGCCCAGCCACGTGCCATGCTTTTTCTGGCTTTTCTAGATCCCCAAAAGAGTTGCCTATGACATTTCCCTGAGCCATATGCTGGTCTTTAGAGGCCTTCCTGGGTCCAAGTCCCCAACCCTCTTGGATTGTATATGTGCTCTTTGGGAAGGAAAATAATGAATTAATTATTCATAATTTGGGCACAGCTAAGCCGTTCAATCAACTGGAAAGGGAGAGGTATTCCCTACAGGCTCTTTGCAGTGCACCCCACTCCAGATGTTCTTCTGACTGTGAACTTGTTACCCCTTAAAAGGAGGAGCCCATGTCCTGCCCCCAACCTGGGAGGACCTCTGTGCCTGTCTCCCCACCGCAGGGCTCAGTAGACATGGCCTTATGTACCTGCCAAGGCGCTGAGCTGACTCTTTCCAGATGCCTACTCTGCGAGTACCATGCTGTGAGGAAACCCACTGGGGCACAGGGACAGGATTCCTGGGTCACACTCCGGCTGAGCCACCCAGCTGAAACCATCACTGCATACTGGCCATGGCAGTGCGCTGTCTTGAAAGTGAAGCCTCATGGAACCTCCACAGCTACTGCCACCAGTCCCCAAAGCAATGGGCCAAAAAAAGCATAGGCTTCCTGCTCCTGTAAGCTGTAGGGGAAGGTTCTCCACAAGGACAAGGGACCTCCTCATGGCTCAGTCCCTATGGTGGTCAGTTTTGAAGTAGCTCCCAAAGATTCCTACCTCCCGGAATTCACACCTTTCCCTGTGTATGTGCATGCATGTACATAGTTTTTGTATGACTGTGTATGCGTGTATATGTGTGTGCATGTATATATGTGGTGTGTAATGTGTGTATGTGTATATAAACTTGTATCTGTGTATGTGAGCAGGTATGTATGAGAATACTAGTATGTATTTGTACATACGTGTCTACAGGTATGTATATATATATGTATGTTTGTATGAATGTATGTGTGTGTGTACATATGGTATGGGATATGTATAACTGTGTACAAGAATGCATATACGCGTGAGTTTATGTGTGTGAGTGTATGTGTGTGAATGTGTGTGTATGTGTGTATGTATATATGGGTATGTCTGAGTATATATGTGTGTTGTGTGTATGAGTGCATGTGTGTGCAAGTATGTATCAACATATTTGCCTGTATGTAAGTGCTTGTATGCGTGCACAAGTAGATGTGTGTGAATATGTGTGAGAGAATGTGTGGGTGTATACATGTGCAAGTATGTATACAGAGAGTATATATATATATATATATATATTTTTTTTTTTTTTAAGAAAGGGAAAACCTGTATTAAAATTGTAATACTCAAGGGCGGCACCTGTGGCTCATCAAGTAGGGTGCTGGCCCCATATACCGAAGGTGGCGGTTCAAACCCAGCCTCAGCTGAACTGCAAAACAGAAAACTAGCTGGGCGTTGCAGCAGGCACCTGTAGTCCCAGCTACTCAGGAGGCTGAGGCAAGAGAATCTCCTAAGCCCAGGAGTTGGAGGTTGCTGTGAG
>CAUYON010169779.1:0-10248 GCA_963573935.1 Arctocebus calabarensis
TAAGATCCTAACAAACAGAATCCAGCAACACATCAAAAAAATTATACACCACGACCAAGTGGGCTTTATCCCAGGATCTCAAGGCTGGTTCAATATACATAAATCCATAAATGTAATTCAGCACATAAACAAATTAAAAAATGAAGACCATATGATTCTCTCAATTGATGCAGAAAAAGCTTTTGATAACATCCAGCATACCTTCATGATCAGAACACTTCATAAAATTGGAATAGAAGGGACATTTCTTAAACTAATAGAGGCCATCTACAGCAAACACACAGCCAATATTGTAATGAATGGAGTTAAATTGAAATCATTTCCACTTAGATCAGGAACTAGGCAAGGTTGCCCATTGTCTCTATTGCTCTTCAACATTGTAATGGAAGTTTTAGCCATTGCAATTAAGGAAGAAAGGGTGATCTAGGGTATCCACATAGGATCAGAAGAGATTAAACTTTCACTCTTCACAGATGATATGATTGTATATTTGGAAAACACCAGAGACTCTACTACAAAACTTTTAGAAGTGATCAAGGAATACAGCAACGTCTTAGGCTACAGAATCAACACCCATAAATCTGTAGCCTTTATATATACCAATAATATTCAAGCCGAAAAACAGTCAAAGACTTTATCCCTTTCACAGTAGTACAAAAGAAGATGAAATATTTGGGAGTTTATCTAACAAAGGATGTGAAAGATCTTTATAAAAAGAACTATGAAACTCTAAGAAAAGAAATAGCTGAAAATGTTAACAAATGGAAAAACATACCATGCTCATGGATGGGAAGAACCAACATTGTTAAAATGTCCATACTACCCAAAGCAATATACAATTTTAATGCAATTCCTATTATAGCTCCATTGTCATATTTTAAAGACTTCGAGAAAACAATACTTCATTTTATATGGAATTAGAAAAAACCTCGAATAGCTAAGACATTACTCAGAAATAAAAACAGAGCAGGAGGAATCATACTACCAGACCTGAGACTGTACTATAAATCGATAGTGATCAAAACAGCATGGTACTAGCACAAAAACAGAGAGATAGATGTATGGAACCGAAGAGAGAACCAAGAGATGAACCCAGCTACTTACCAGCTATTTGATCTTTGACACGCCAATTAAAAACATTCAATGGGGAAAAGACTCCCTATTTAACAAATGGTGCTGGATGAACTGGCTGGCGACCTGCAGAACACTGAAATTGGACCCATACCTTTCACCATTAACTAAGATAGACTCTCACTGGATCAAAGATTTAAACTTAAGACATGAAACTATAAAAATAGTAGAAGAAAGTGCAAGGAAAACTCTAGAAGGAATCAGTCTGGGTGAATTTTTTATGAGGAAGACTCCCCAGGCAATTGAAGCAGTATCAAAAATACACTACTGGGACCTGATCAAACTAAAAAGCTTCTGCACTGCTAAGAACACAGTAATTGTAGCAGGCAGACAGCCTTCAGATTGGGAAAAAATATTTTCAGGTAATTCCTCCAACAAAGGTTTAATAACCAGAATCCACAGAGAACTGAAACATATTAGCAACAAAAGAACAAGTGATCCCATCTCAGGGTGGGAAAAGGACTTGAAGAGAAACTTCTCTAAAGAAGACAGGCACATGGCCTACAAGCACATGAAAAAATGCTCATCATCCTTAATCATTAGAGAAATACAAATCAAAACTACCTTGAGATATCATCTAACTCCAGAAAAATTAGCCCACATAACAAAATCCCCAAACCAGAGATGCTGGAGTGGATGTGGAGAAAGGGGAACACTTCTACATTGCTGGTGGGAATGCAAACTAATATATTCCTTTTAGAAGGATGTTTGGAGAATACTTAGAGATCTAAAAATAGATCTGCCATTCGATCCTATAATTCCTTTACTAAGTATATTTCCAGAAGACCAAAAATCACATCACAATAAAGATACCTGTACCAGAATGCTTATTGCATCCCAATTCATAATTGCTAAGTTGTGGAAGAAGCCCAAGTGCCCATTGACCCACGAATGGATTAATAAATTGTGGTACATGTATGCCATGGAATACTATGCAGCCTTAAAGAAAGATGGAGACTTTACCTCTTTCACATTTACGTGGATAGAGCTGGAACATATTCTTCTTAGCAAAGTATCTCAAGAATTGAAGAAAAAGTATCCAATGTACTCAGCCCTACTATGAAGCTAATCTATAGCTTTCATATGAAGGGTAAAACCCAGTTATAGCACAAGAAATGGGGAAAGGGACACGAGAGGGGAGGGGTGGAGAATGGATGGAGTGAGGGAAATTTGTGGGATCACAATTACGGTGCATCTTACAAGGGTACAAGTGAAAATTACTAAATGTAGAATATAAATGTCTTCATATAGTGATTAAAAGGCCATGAAGGCCATGTTAAATAGTTCAATGAAAATATTTCAGATTGTATATAAAGTGCCCCATGATTGTACCAATGTACACAGTTATGATTTAATAAAAAAAAAGAAAAAAGAAAAAATTGCTTGAAATAACTCTTAGATAGTGTCTATTAAAATTCCTTAATTTTCAGGGTGGCACCTGTGGCTCAGTGAGTAGGGTGCTGGTCCCATATACTGAGGGTGGCGGGTTCAAATCCAACCCCAGCCAAACTGCAAAAAAAAAAAAAAAAAATTCCTTAACTTTCAAAATGTCAAAAACACAAAACAAATCATTAAAGAAATTAAATAAGCTTACATGAATGGTGAAGAAAACTCAAGGTCATCTGGTGAACAATAGCAGAGGGTATGTGGCTGACTCATTTTTTTTATAAGAAGATTCAAAATGGTAAACATTGAATATATGTTTCAAAAAAAAAGTATTTGGAGTCAAACTATAGAAAATCATCCAGTGAAATAAAGTTATTAGCTTTGTTGTGCAGGCAGTGAATTGTCACTAAAGGCTCTGAGCACACAGGAGAGTGGAGTGATCTTTTCTATTTCCGTCTTGGAAATATTGGTCTGGTATTGATAGGAAGATGTATGGAGGAAGACATTGGTGTCATTGGGTTCAGGTAGGAATATTTTAATAGTTCTCATGAGATTAACTGCATTTATGTACTAGAAATAAGCTAAGAATTACTGAACATAACAACATTAATTGAATAAAAATCAACTGGAAGAAAATTAATGGAATAAAAATGACAAAATTAATTTAATACTAACTTTTTAATGGAAATAAAGATAAACTGAAAATATTACCTGTTCCATGTTTTGCTTCAGAATTAGGAAACTAGGAATATGCAAAATGACAGAGTACAATTCCCATCCTGAAGAATTTTTGTTTGATTGATAAAGATTCACAATTCAATATTTGTTTCAGAATTCCATCAGCCAGTTATTCCTCCTGCTTGATTGCAAAATAACATAGGATTTGAATAAGGTCTTTATGTCTAGTGTTCATTCCTATATTCTGTGCAGAGCAAGATGTAATTTCCTTCCTCTTTTCTGAGAAAGGAGGTAATGTAGGAAAGGAAGCAGAGGGAATGTTTATAAAATGTCAGTTCATGTTAACCCAGATGCCTCTCTCTACCTTTTTAGAAAATGTTTAAGTTCTTTTTGTTCCTGTAATTGAAAATCTCTACACTAAACATAGAGAAATAAATAACGAATGTAAATATGTATATATATACATATATAAATATATATATACACACACATATATACATATAGATAGTGACATAAGCTCAGAGAAGAGAATGGTCACAATCAGTTAGAGAAGCAGGCAGAAAGCAAGCTGAGATAATACAGCAAACACACAAATTAGTAACAAATAAGAAAGAGTTTTATAAAAGGGCCAGTCACTTAAGGAATATTAAAAAGAGGATTCTCCTTCTCTTTTTCTTAAAATGACAATAAGGGATGTGTGTGTGTGCGCGCGCATAAGGAGAAAAAGACTTCAAAGTGAAGAAATCTATAGTATAGGTTTCAAAGGTTTTGGAAAAACAAATTAAAAAACAAGATATCTTTTTAAGATTTGCCACTGGTCACATACATACGAAGCCCTCCTTGACTCTGACTGATCTTCACCTTTCATGTACCCCCACTACACAATCTATTAAGATATATTTTGTGTCCGTCTCATATCCTAAAATTACTTCTATCAAAAAAGTTACAGGACAGTACTGACCTAATGATATATGTACTAAATCATAAGCTACTTCTTAAACAGTGTGTCATACTTTAATGATACATGTATTTTATGAAATTTGTATGATTTCAAATGCATATTAAGGTATCAATAAATGCTCAATGAAGAAATGAATACAGGCTTGGTGCCTGTAGCTTAATGGTTAGGGCACTGGCCACATACAACAGGGCTAGTGTTTTAGACCCAGCCCCAGCCTCGTAAACAAGAATGACAACTCTAACTGGGCATTGTGGAGGGCCCCTGTAGTCCCAGCTACTTGGGAGGCTGAGGCAAGAGAACTGCTTAAGCTCAAGAGTTTGAGGGTGCTGTGAGCTGTGACGTCATAGCACTCTACTGAGGGTGACATAGTGAGACTCTGCCTCAAAAAAAAAAATGAATACGTTTTTCACATATCCTATTTTTCATAGCCAGACTCCTCGTTGGGTCTTCCTGGATGGAAGATGTGGGGAAAAGAAGAAGTGATTAATGTGAGTGGGTTGGCTGATCTGGGAGAGAGAGCTGAACTGTAAGGTATCAGACAAGCCAATTACAGCAACTATAAGAGAAAATGCAAGTTATAGCAAAGCCTTTATTCACCTACTATGATGGTATAATCAAGAAAATAAAACGGAGAAAGCACTGATTCCCCTTAGTCCTCCCCCCAACCCCACACTACCTCTCTTCCCTTGGAGAGGTGCATTGGTAAAAACTGAAGGTTGGGGGGTCACATCACTTTTGAGGGTACTGTGAACAAAAGGTCCCTGCAGTTGTATGAATCCAGACACCAGGGAGAGTAGAGAAAGGAACAGGGTTAGGAATGGAAAGTCACTGAATGCCAAATCAAAATGGGAAAATTGTCTTGGAGATTTTCTCCTTATTCCGCTTTACAAGAAGACCTTGAAAGAAGGCCAAAGGGTCCGACAAAGGCAGCAAGGAATAAATGTCATGATGTCGAAGACCATGACCAGCTGGAGGGGCCTGAGTCCTTGATTGTAACTCCCTCCAGAGCCTTTAATGCGCTGGCGTACAGCAAGTCTGGTATGGGGAGGGCAGCATCCCCCACAATGCCTGCCAGATAATTGCCTATGGTCAAGCCTGAAAAAAATCTTACATGAGTCTCTAAACACAACCTAACTCCTCAGTGACCTATGTTATAGTCAATGAACCTTTGATGATGCCAAGAAGACAGTTCCTCTGTTAATTGCCTGCTGGGGTCACAGGTTTTCCCCAGAAGACTTAGTGTATCATAAACTTGCCTAAGTCACTGTTTCAGTTCCCTCTTTCTCCCAGTTTTCATTACCATTAAAATAGTTCCCTCAGGGAAACATTATGTGAAAAATATGAATCTTGAACAGATTTTGTTCACCAGTTCATCTATTGATAGAATTAGGGATGTTTATTTTGGGAGCATTATGACTAATGCTGCCATGAACATGGGTTTACAAATATATGTTAATGTTTCTATTTACATCTCCATGGGATACACACCCAAAAGTAGAATTGTGAGAAACCGGGGTAATTCATTTTTAAGTTCTTGAGGAACTGTCTTGCTATTTTCAAAGGCAGCTGTGCTATTTTACATTCCCACCAACATTTCACAAAGGTTCCAAAATCTTAATGTTCTTACTAATGCTTATCATTTTATATTTTGTTGTCATTACTTGTATTTTTCTTTTTCTCATGAATTGGTATTTCATGGAGGTTTTGTCTGCTTTTCCGTTATGGTTAGTAACGTGCTTTTTTCATCTTCTTTACAAAAATCTATTCAACTTCTTTGCACATTTTTACTCATTTTGTTATTGAGTTATAGGTGTGCTCTTTATATATAGTAGGTATTAGCCTTTAATTAAGTAAAAATATTTTCTCCCATTGCCTTTTTACTCAACAGTTTGTATACTTTGATACTTAAAAGATTATGGGAATTTTTGTGTTTTCTATTTTGTTTTGGTTTACTTTTGAGGTAATCCATTTGTTTTGCTTTTGTTTCCTGTGCTTTTGGTATCTATCCAAGAAATTATTGCCAAATCCAACATTATAAAGATGTACCCTTATTTTTTCTTCAAAGAGTTTTATGGTTCGGGATTTTATGTTTAGGTTTTTAATCCATTTAAATAAATTTTTCATAAGATAAAGATCATGTGACTATCCAGTTCTCCCAGCACCATGTATTACAGAGAATGTCTGTTTCCCAATGAGTGTTCTAGACACCTTTGTCAATGATAATTTCACTATATAAGGAAGGGTTTATGTCTGGGTTCTCCAGTCTATCTCTTATATTGAGCTGTATGTCTATATTTATGCCAGTACCACACTGAAAAGTTTTGAAATGAGGACATGTGAGTGAAGCAAATTGATTGTATGTTTTTTCAACTTAGTTTTAGCTATTCAGTCCCTTAAGATTCAATATCAGTTTTAGACCAATTTTTTTCTATTTCAACTAAAAGTATTGTTGAGATTTAATAGGGATTGCATTGAAACTGTATATAGCTTTCTGCAGAGCTGGCATAGGTGATGTTAAGACTTCTAATCCATGAACATAGAATATTCTTTATTTTTTTGGTGCTTTCTTGGATTTCTTTCAGCAATGTTTTTCACTTTTCAGTATAAAAGTATCTTAGTCCTTGTGTGGACTGCTATACCTTAGACTGAGTATAGGCACACCTCATTGTATTGTACTTTGCTTCATTGTGTTTCACAGATATTGTATTTTTTAACTACTTGAAGATTTAGGGCAACCTGCCTGGGGCAAGTGCATCAGTGCCAATTTACCAAGAGCATACTTCATGTCTCATAATTACATTTTGGTAATTATTATGATATTTTAAACTTCTCGTTATTATTTTTTTATTGTGATCTGTAATGAGATCAGATCTTTGATGTCAGTATTATAATTATTTTAGACTACGAACCACACTCATATAAGACAGCAAACTTAATTGATCAGTGTTGTTTTTTTCTGGCTGTTCCCCTTACTGGCCATTCCCTAGGCTCTTTTTCTCTGCCTGGGCCTCCCTATTTCCTGAGGCACAACAATGTGAAAATTAGGCCATTTAGAATACCCTAGAATGGCTTTTAAGTATTCAAGTGAAAGGAAGGTTGTATGTCTCTAGCTATTAGGTCAAAATTTAAAAATATGATTAGGCTTAGTAAGGAAGGCATGTTGAAAGCCAGGATGCCAAAATCTAGGTCTCTTGTGCCAAACAGCCAAGGTGTGAATGCAAAGAAAAAGTTCTTGAAGAAAATGAAAAGTGCAACTCCAGCCACCATGCATATGATTAAAAAGAGAAACAGCCTTATTGCTAACATGGAAAAAGTTTTAATGGTCTGAACAGGAAATCACACCAGCTACAGCATTCTCCAAAGCCAAAACCTAATCCAGACAAATGCCCTAACTCTCTTCAATTTCATGAAGGCAGAGAGAGATTGAGAAGGTGCAGAAGAGAAATTGAAGCTAGTAAAAGTGGGATCATGAAGTTTAAGAAAAGAAGCCATCTCCATGATATAAAAGTGCAAGATGTGGCAGGAAATGCTCATATAGAAACTAAAGCAAGTTATTTTGTTTTCTGAAATAGAGTCTCACTTTGTTGCCCACAGTAGAATGCTGTAGCATCACAGCTCACAGCAACCTCAAACTCTTGGGCTTAAGTGATTCTATTGTCTCAGACTCCCAAGTAGATGGGATTATAGGCACCGGACACAACACCTGGCTAATTCTTATTGTTGTTGTTGTTGTTATTGCAGTTGGCACTGTTGTTTTAGGTGGCTGGGGCTGGGTTCAAACCGCCAGACTTGGTGTATGTGGACGGCACCCTACCCACTGAGCCATAGGTGCCGTCTTGTCATGCTATTTGATAGCACTTCACCCACAGTAGAATGTCTTTCGAAACTGGATTCGATCCCACAAGCCCCACTGCTACTTTGCCTACTGTAATATACTAAATTCTTTAGTGTCACTTTAGAGATGTTTACAGCATCTTTAACAGGTATAGATCCCATCTCAAGAAACCACTTTCTTTATTTATCCATAAAAAACATTGCTTCATCTGTTACAGTTTTTTCGTGAGATTGCAATAATTCAGTCACATCTTCAGGCTCCTCTTCTAATTCCAGTTCTCTTACTATACCCAGCACAACTGCAGTTATTTTCTCCACTGAAGTCTTGAATTCCTTAAAGTAATCCATGAAGGTTAAAATCAATGTCTTCCAATGTCCTATTAATTTTGATATTTTGACCTACTTCAATGAACCATTAATGTTTTTCATGGCATCCAGGATCGTGAATGCTTTCCAAGAGGTTTCAAGTTACTTTTCTCAGATCTATCTGTGGAATCACTATCTACGGCAACTCTACCCTTCTTTTATTCTTTTTTCTTTTTTTTTTGAGACAGAGCCTCAAGCTGTCACCTGGATAGAGTGCTGTGGCATCACAGCTCACAGCAACCTCCAATTCCTGGGTCAAGTGAGTCTGCTGCCTCCGCCTCCCAAGTAGCTGGGACTACAGGCGCCCGCCACAATGCTCCGCCATTTTTTGGTTGCAGCTGTCATTGTTGTTTGGCGGGCCTGGGCTGGATTCGAACCCGCCAGCTCAGGTGTACGTGGCTGGTGCCTTAGCCCACTGAGCCACAGGCGCCGAGCCTGTGAAATGTATTTCTTAAACAGATTTAAAAGTCAAAATTATTCCTTGGTCCCTGGACAGAAGAATGGATGTTGTGTCCATTGCATGGCATAGAGAAATCCTTCATGAAAAGAAGAGTTAATTGATGTGGCAAACTATATTGTTTAATTTTAAGAAATTGCCACAGCCATCCCAAACTTTAGCAACTACCACCTTGATCAGTCAGAAGTCATAAACATCAAGACCCTCACCAGGAAAAAGAGTGTGACTTACTGAATTCTCAGATGATTGTTTACATTTTTTTAGCAATAAAGTATTTTTAATTAAGGTGTGTACCTTTTTTTAGATGTAGTGCTTATTTCACACTTAATAGACTAAAGTATAGTATAAAATGTGCACTGGAAAGCCAAAAAAAATTGTGTGATTCATTTTTTATGAGATTTGCTTTATTGTGGTGGTGTGGAATCAAACTTGCAATATCTCTGAGGTATTCCCTTAGTTTATAAGGAAAAGAAATTTCTTTCCTCACAGTTCTGGAGACTCAAATTCCAAGTCAAGGTACTGGGATCTTTCAAGGGCTCTCCTACTGTGTCTGAGTAAGAGAAAGGTCATGTTCTCAGAAGGCAGAAGGAAAAAAGGAAAGAGGATAAATCCTGCCAGCCCTTTTCATAATGGCATTAATTCATTTACAAGGACAGAATCCTCATGACCTCACCTCCCAACACCAATGCAATGAGAATTAAGTTTCCAATGCATGAATTTTGGGAGGCCACATCTGAGCCATAGCACTTTGCTCTTGGTCCCCCCAAACTTCCTTATGTGCAAAATGTATTCATTCCATCCCAATAGCTCCAACACTCTCAACTAAACCAGATATGGGGGAGACTCAAGGTTTGACTCCTCTGAGGCAAATTTCCCTTCAGCTATGACCTTGTGAAATTAAACAAGTTGTGTACTTCCAAAATACTCACAGTCCTAGAAAGTATTCTATTCCCAAAGGAAAAAAGTAAATAAGAAGAGCAGGGTAATAGGTACTAAGTAAGTCCAGTACCCAACAGGGCAAAAACTCATATCTTTCATTTCAAATTAGAATGCGTGTTTGGAATTTACTCTGTGGTCTCAACTATGGTTATCATGATAGCGGCTGAAACTGGAAGACATTTAAAAAACCCTGAATAGGTCATCCAAACTTGCTATTTATTTAGTTTTCTGGTTTGGAACAAGAGATAAAGAATTCACAAATATCACCACCTATGCACCTGTTTCAAATGAAATGTCAACGTTTAGTTTGCATAGTGATTTCTTTACAATTAATCAAACAGTAACAGAAGACCATGTCAGTTGCTTCTCTCTTCCTGGAGAAGCAGGCAGGGTAAACATATCTTAGGGGATTCTTTGTGTCGAATCTGAGAGGTGGAACAAAAAAACCTGGTCTTCTCCATTCCAAATTATGGAGGTAATGTGTAGAGAAGAGATA
>CAUYON010169781.1:0-37517 GCA_963573935.1 Arctocebus calabarensis
TTCTCCATCAATTTTAAAACTTACCTTGTGGCTCGGCGCCTGTGGCTCAGCTGGCTAAGGCGCCAGCCATGTACACCTGAGCTGGCGGGTTTGAATCCAGCCCGGGTCCGCCAAACAACAATAACAGCTGCAACCAAAAAATGGCCGGGCATTGTGGCGGGAACCTCTAGTCCCAGCTACTCTGGAGGCTGAGGCAGGAGACTCGCTTGAGCCCAGGAATCGGAGGTTGCTGTGAGCTGTGATGTCACAGCACTCTACCCAGGGTGACAGCTTGAGGCTCTGTCTAAAAAAAAAAAAACAAAAAACAACTTATCTTGTTAGGATATAGAATTCTGAGCTGGAGATTGTTCTGTTTAAGTAGGTTAAAGGTAAATGACCATTGTCTTCTTGCTTGGAAAGTTTCATTGGAGAAGTCTGCAGTCACCCTGATAGATTTGCCCCTGTTGGTCAACTGGCGCTTACTCCTGGCAGCTTGCAGAATCTTTTTTTTTTTGTCTTAACTTTGGACAGGTTCATCACTATGTGTCTTGGGGAAGCTCAGTTAGAGTTGAGGTTACCTGGGGTCCGATATCCCTCTGAAAGGAGAGTGTCAGAATCTTTGGTGATATTAGGGAAATTTTCATTTATAATATTCTCTAATATGGCTTCCATTCCCCTGGGGCATTCTTCTTCCCCCTCTGGGACACCTATAATTTGTATGTTTGAACGCTTCATAGAGTTCCATAATTCTGTCAGTGAACGTTCTGCTTTCTCTCTCTTCTTTTCTGCCTCCTTAACTATCTGAGTTATCTGAAGAGCTTTGTCCTCTACCTCTGAGATTCTTTCTTCTGCATGGTCTAATCTGTTGTTGATACTTTCTACTGCATCTTTAATTTCCCTAATTGACTGCTTCAGTTCCCTCATCTCTGCCATATCCTTTTTATGTTCTTCATAGAGTCTCTTAATTGATTCTGTTTTTGGATTTTTTTTCCACTTTATCCATATTTTCCTTCATTGTTTCCTTCATTTCCTTGATTGTTTTCATTATCTGTATTCTAAATTCCCTTTCTGTCATTTCTAACATTTCCTTATAGGTGGAATCCTCTGCAGTATCTACCTCTAAGCCCCTTGTGGGGGTTGCTCTGGACCGGTTTTTCATGATGCCAGGAGTTTTCTGCTGATTCTTCCTTATGAGTGATTTCTTTTATCTGTTTCTTTGCCTTAATTTTCCTTTCACTTCTTTCTGTTCTATAAGTTGCCGTGCCTCTGGACTAGGGTTTCGATGAGTCCTTTCGGTACAGGACCATAAGGATGAGAAAATTGAAGAGCAAGAAGGGAAAAAAAGAAAGAAAGAGAGAAAAAAAGAAAAGAAAAGAAAGGAGAAAGGAGAGGGGGTGGATAGAAGCAACTACCAACACACATTGTGATGAACCTGTCCAAAGTCAAGACAAAAAAAAAGATTTTTCAAGCTGCCAGGAGTAAGTGCAAGTTGACCTACAGGGACAAATCCATTAGGGTGACTGCACACTTCTCTAATGAAACTTTCCAAGCAAGAAAACAATGGTCATCTACCTTTAATCTACTTAAACAGAACACTCTCCAGCCCAGAATTCTATATCCTGCTAAGCTAAGATTTAAAATTGATGGAGAAATCAAATCATTTGCTGATACACAAACATTAAGGAAAGTCACTACAACAGCTCTACAGAAGAGCTCTGTAGACCAGCTCTACAGAAAATACTTTAACCTGTTCTACACACTGACCATCACAATGGATCAACAGCAAAGTAAGAACTCAGAAATTAAAGGAGGGAACCTAACTTCCACATTGATGCAAAAGATAAAAGTAAGTGATGGACTTTCACAAAATAAGATGAATAGAGCACTACCACACTTACCAATTATCTCAATAAATGTTAATGGCTTGAATTCCCCACTGAAGAGGCATAGATTGGCTGACTGGATTACAAACACAAGCCATCCATTTGCTGTCTGGAGGAAACACACCTAGTTTCAAAAGACGAATTAAAACTCCAAGTTAAGGGTTGGAAAACAATTTTTCAGGCAAGTGGAATTTAGAAGAAAAGAGGAGTTACAATCCTATTTTCAGATACATGTGGATTTAAAGCAACTAAAGAAAAAAACCACAAATATGGTTACTTTATATTGGTCAAGGGATAAGTACAACAGAAGACGTTTCGATTCTAAATATTTATGCACCAATTTAAATGCTCCTAGATTCTCAAAACAGACCTTCCTCGGTCTAAGCAATATGATATCCTATAACACCATAATAACAGGGGACTTTAACACTCCTCTTACAGAGCTGGACAGATCCTCTAAACAGAAATTAAAAAAGGATATAAGGGATTTAAATGAGACCCTAGAACAACTGTGCTTGATAGATGCATATAGAACACTTCTGTATCCCACAGATAAAGAATATACATTCTTCTCATCGGCCCATGGAACATTCTCCAAAACTGACCTTATCCTAGGACACAAAACCATCCATTTGCTGTTTTAATTCAACAGAATTAAAAGAACTGAAATTTTACCTTGTATTTTCTCAGACCACAAGGCACTAACGGTAGAACTCAACTCCAACGAAAATGTTCAAGCCCAAACAAAGGCATGGAAATTAAACAACCTTCTGTTGAATGACAGTTGGGTGCAAAAAGAAATAAAACAGGAAATCTTTAACTTCCTTGAGCATAACAACAATGAAGACAAAAGCTACCAAAACCTGTGGGATACTGCAAAAGCAGTTCTGAGAAGAAAACTTATCACTTTAGATGCCTACATTCCAAAAATGGAAAGAGAGCACAGTAACAAACTCACAAGCCATCTTATGGAATTGGAAAAAGAAGAACAATCTAAGCCTAAACCAGCAGAAGAGAAGAAATATCCAAAATTAAATCAGAGATCAATGAAATTGAAAACAAAAGAATCATTCAGAAAATTAATGAAACAAGGATTTGTTTTTTTGAAAAAATAAATAAAATAGATAAACCTTTGGCCAGACTAACTAGAAATAGAAAAGTAAAATCTCTAATAACCTCAATCAGAAATAATAAAGGGCAAATTACAACTGATGCCACAGAGATACAAGAGATCATCTTTGAATACTACCAGAAACTCTAAGCCCAGAAATTAGACAATGTGACAGAAATAGATCAATATTTAGAATCACACCCTCTCCCTAGACTTAGCCAGGAAGAAATAGAGCTCCTGAACAGACCAATTTCGAGCATTGAGATAACAGAAACAGGGTTCGGCACCTGTGGCTCAACGGGCTAAGGCCCTGTTGAACCTCTGTCCAGACTCTGTCTCAAAAAAAAGAGAGATTACAGAAACAATAAAAAATGTTCTAACAAAAAAATGCCCTGCTTCGGATGGCTTCACACCAGAATTCTATCAAACCTTCAAGGAAGAGCTTATTCCTGTACTGCATAAATTATTCCAAAAAATTGAGGAGGAAAAAATCTTCCCCAACATGTTCTACGAAGCAAACATCACCCTGATACCAAAACCAGGATTTCAGACCAATTTCACTCATGAATATAGATGCAAAAATTCTCAACAAAATCCTAGCCAACAGATTACAGCTTATCATTTAAAAAGTCATACATCATGATCAAGTGGGTTTCATCCCAGGGATGCAAGGCTGTTTTAACATACGTTAAGTCCATAAACGTTAGCCACCATATTAACAGAAGCAAAAACAAAGATCATATGATCCTCTCAATAGATGCAGAAAAACAGAAAAAGCATGTGATAAAATCCAGCATCTTTTTTTTTGGAATTTTTTGGCCAGGGCTGGGTTTGAACCCATCACCTCTGGTATATGGGGGCGATGCCCTACTCCTTTGAGTCTCAGGCACTGCCCAACCAGCATCCTTTTCTAATAGTACACTGAAGAATATAGGCACATTTCTGAAACTGTTTGAAGCTATCTATGATAAACCTACAGCTAATATTTTACTGAATGGAGTAAAACTAAAAGCTTTTCCTCTTAGAACTGGAACCAGACCAGGTTGTCATCTATCACCATTGCTATTCAACATAGTGCTAGAAGTTCTAGCCAATACCATTAGGCAAGACAAGGAAATAAAGGGCATCCAAATGGGAGCAGAGGAGGTCAAACTCTCCCTCTTTGCTGATGATATGATCTTATACTAGAGAACCTCAAAGACTAAACCACAAGATTCTTGGAAGTCATCAAAAAATACAGTATTGTCTCAGGATATAAAATCAACGTCCACAAGTCAGTAGCCTTTGTATATGCCAATAATAGTCAAGATGAGAGGCTAATTAAGGACACAACTCCCTTCACCATAGCTCCCCAAAAATTGAAATACCTAGGAATATATCTAACAAAGGAGGTGAAGGACCTCTATAAAGAAAATTATGAAATCCTAAGAAAGGAAATAGCAGAGGATATTAACAAATGGAAGAACATATCATGCTCATGGTTCAGAAGAATCAACATTGTTAAAATGTCTATACTTCCCAAAGCAATCTACCTATTTAATGTCATCTCTATTAAGATACCAACATCGGGCTTGGCGCCTGTGGCTCAAGGCACCAGCCACGTACACCTGAGCTGGCAGGTTCGAATCCAGCCCAGGCCCACCAAACAACAATGACGGATGCAATCAAAAAATGACCAGGTGTTGTGGCGGGCGCCTGTAGTCCCAGCTACTTGGGAGATGGAGGCAGGAGCCTCACTTGAGCTCAGGAATTGGAGGTTGCTGTGAGCTGTGATGCAACAGCACTCTATCCAGGGTGACAGTTTGAGGCTCTGTCTCAAAAAAAAAAAAAAGATACCAATATTGGGGCACTGCCTGTGGCTCACCAAGTAGATAGAGTGCCAGCCCCATATCCCAAAGGTGGCGGGTTCAAGCCAGGCCTCAGCTGAACTGCAAAAACAGAAAAATAGCCAGGCGTTGTGACGAGTGCCTGCAGTCCCAGCTACTCAGGAGGCTGGGGCAAGAGAATCTCTTAAGCCCAGGAGTTGGAGGTTGTTGTGAGCTGTGTGATACCATGGCACTCTACTGTGGGGCGAGTAAGTGAGAATCTGTCTCTACCAAAAAAAAAAAAAAAAAAAAAAGATACCAACATCATACTTTCAAGATTTGGAAGAAATGATTCTTTGTTTTATATGGAACCAGAAAGAAACCCCTATAGCTAAGGCAGTTCTTAGTAATAAAAACAAAGCTGGGGGCATCACCATACCAGATTTAAAGCTATACTACAAAGCCATAGTGGTCGAGACAGCATGGTATTGGCACAAAAATAGAGACATAGATATTTGGAATAGAATAGAAAACCAGGAAATGAAACTAACACCTTACAACCACGTAATCTTCGATAAACCAATCAAGAACTTACCTTGAGGCTTGGTGCCTGTGGCTCAACGGGCTAAGGCACCAGCCACGTACACCTGAGCTGGTGGGTTCAAATCCAGCCTGGGCCCACCAATCAACAATAACAGCTGCAACCAAAAAATGGCTGGGCGTTGTGGTGGTGCCTGTAGTCCTAGCTACTTGGGAGGTGGAGGCAAGAGACTCGCTTGAGCCCAGGAATTGGAGGTTGCTGTGAGCTGCAATGCCACTGCACTCTATCCAGGGTGACAGCTTGAGGCTCTGTCTCGAAAAAAAAAAAAGAACTTACCTTGGGTGAAAGACTCCCTAATTCAATAAATGGTGCTGGGAGAACTGGATATCCACATGTAAAAGACTGAAACTGGACCCACACCTTTCTGCACTTACAAAAATTGATTCAAGATGGATAAAGAACTTAAATTTAAGGCATCAAACAATAAAAATCCTCAAATAAAGCATAGGAAAAACACTGGAAGTTATTGGCCTGGGGAAAAGACTTCATGAAGAAGACCGCTGTGGCAATTGCAACAAAAATAAACAAATGGGATTTAATTAAACTGAAAAGCTTCTGTACAGCTAAGGTGACAACAACCAAAGCAAATAGACAACATACACAATGGGAAAGGATATTTGCATACTGTGAATCAGACAAAAGCTTAATAACTAGGATCTATAGAGAACTCAAATTAATCCACATGAAAAAAACCAACAATCTCATATATCAATGGGCAAGAGATGTGAATAGAACCTTCTCTAAAGAAGACAGACAAATGGCTAACAACCACATGAAAAAAATGCTCATCATTCCTAATTATTAGAGAAATGCCAATCAAAACCACCCTGAGATACCATCTCACCCCAGCAAGAATGGCCCAAATCACAAAATCTCAGAACTGCAAGATGCTGATGTGGATGTGGAGAGAAGGGAACACTTTTACACTGCTGGTGGGACTGCAGACTAATACAACCTTTTTGGAAGGAAATATGGAGAACTCTCAAAGAACTCAAGCTAGACTTCCCATTTGATCCTGCAATCCTATTACTGGGCATCTACCCAGAAGGAAAAAAGTCCTTTTATTATAAGGACACTTGCACTAGACTGTTTATTGCAGCTCAATTTACAATCGCCAAAATGTGAAAACAGCCTAAATGCCCACCAAGTAAGGAATGGATTAACAAGCTATAGTATATGTACACTATCGAATCCTATTCAGCCATTAAAAAAATGGAGACTTTACAGCCTTTGTATTAACCTGGATGGAAGTGAAACACATTCTTAGTAAAGCATCACAAGAATGGAGAAGCATAAATCCCATGTACTCAATTTTGATATGAGGACAATTAATGACATAGTGGGGGTGGGGGAAGGGGAGAGCTGAGAGAGAAAGAATGAGGGAGAGGAGGGGAAAGGAAGAGCAAAGAGAGGGAAAGAGCATGCAAGGTGGGGTCTTGGTGTGTGCCACACCTTTTGGGGGCAAAACACGATTGTAAGAGGGACTTTACCTAACAAATGCAATCAGTATAACCTGGTTTCTTATACCTTTAATGAATCCTAAACAATAAAAAAAAATAAAAAATAAAAAAAAAAAAACACACAGTAACAACCTCACATATAATCCCAGAGTCTCACAGTATCAAACACACCTACAAACATGGCCATGCCAGTCAGAAAGACACATGACAATTCTGTTGATACCATCTCAAACATAGCTTCATAGAAAAAGCGCCCAAACATATACCATCATATATCCTGTTACATGCTCCTCAAACATGGTTCTACTGAATTACAAAGATACACAGTTGCATTTATACTGTGTCTCATAACTGTAGGGCCACCGAGTGTCACACAGGTTCATGCCTTCACATGAACCTGCATATGTTGTTACACATAAAGACTATAGTCACACAGGGTCAATTATACCATGTCAGACACAACATTACACAATGGCAAAACATACTTAGAAACAGATACACAATCACAGATGCATGAGGTACAGTTGGCCCTCCATACCCATGACTTCTACATCCTTGGGTTGGTTGGTTGAAAATATTGGGGGAAAAAAATCAATAAAAATAACAATACAACAATAAAAATGATATAAATAAAAGTACAGTATAACGACAATTTACATAACATTTACATAGTTTAGGTATTATAAGTAATCCAGTGATGATTTAAAGTATAGGAATATACCTAGTTAAGGGCGGCACCTGCAGGTCAGTGAGTAGGGCTCTGCAACAAAAAAGTAGCAGAATGTTGTGGTGGGCACCTGTAGTCTCAGCTACTCAGGAGTCTGAGGGAAGAGAATTTCCTAAGCCCAGGAGTTGGAGTTTGCTGTAAGCTGTGTGACGCCATGGCACTCTACCTAGGGCGATAAAGTGAGACTCTTGGCTCAGCGTCTGTGGCTCAAGTGGCTAAGGCACCAGCCACATACACCTGAGCTGGCAGGTTCGAATCCAGCCTGGACCCACCAAACAACAATGACGGCTGCAACCAAAAACTAGCCAGGCATTGTAGCGGGCACCTATAGTCCCAGGTACTTGGGAGGCAGAGGCAGGAGACTCGCTTGAGTCCAGGAGTTGGAGGTTACTATGAGCTGTGGTGCCACAGCACTCTACCCAGGGTGACAGCTTGAGGCTCTGTCTCAAAAAAAAAAAAAAAAAAGGAATATACCTAGTTCATATGGAAATATTACATCGTTTTATATAAGGAACTTGAGTGTCTGTGATTTTGGTATCCTCAGGGGGTTCTGGAACCGATCATTTGTGGGCACCAAGGGCTGACTGTAATTTACTATGTTATACTAATGAAATAAAAATGTTCATGGTGTACCGAGATGTTAGCCATTGGTTCTGGGATACACACACATGGGACACTTGCCTCTTCCTAGTCTAAACAATCATGGTATCTCATGTGGCCTTTGCTACAAAAAACATACAGCTGTGACAAACACCAAGCCATCCATACAGTGCCTTAAAGGGTTACATAGGCAGAAAGAGTCACAGTGGATTTTAGGTCTCCCAGTCCTAGAGGGAAAGAGCAGCCCAAAGCACAGGGTTCCAACAGCTTCCCCAAGCCTCTGACCCCACCTTGGCTACATTCCAGACAGGTAGGCATCAGAGGACTCAGGCCAGGGTCCTTCCCCACCCTTGAGGGAACATGGGGCTCCAGGCCCAGGCTGAGCACCCCTCCCCAACCCTGTACCTTGCTTTGGGTGTAGTTCCTCAATTCCTTTCCCACCTGAGCAGGCAGAGCCTGGCTAGGACAGCCAGGGCAGAGGAGGTGCTCTTCTCCGCTCAGCTGGTCTACTTGCCCTACCCTGCTCAACACATCCTGGCCTGGTCCTGCCCTGCCCTCCCCCTGGGCATGGGGTTGAAGATGAATCACCTGGAAAACTGCACAGACAGAAATGCAGCTGGAGAGACAAATGACCAGAGAAAGAGAGAAAACAAAGAGAGTAGCTGCCAAGGCCACAGATGTAGTGTGTAAAGCCAGGCACCCCACCATGCAGAGACTCCCTTTCCTTGGGTATATACTAGCGTTCCTGGTGCCCCTTGTCTGCCTTCTTAGACCTGGAGAAGCCCACCTGGCTTATTCTCCACATCTACACACCCAACTGGCAAACCCTCCCCAACTCTGTAGCAGGGCAGCAGGGCCCCCAGCTGGGGCTTTTCTCCATCTGCTTTACTGCTGGTTCTCTGGATAAAGCAACCATACCACCCTCCATGGCCCTGTCATGGCCCACTCTCTCCTCCCTCATCACCCACCCCACTTGGGAGCCCAAAGATGGGCCTGCATTTTCTCTCCAGGATAGGAGGATGAATGAAATTCAAAGATTCTGGGATACCCTAGAGTCCCAGGTGAGATGTGCAGGGACTGTCAGCCCAGTTTCTAGTGAGGAGATGAAGACAGAGAGGGGGGCAGTAACTTTCCCAAGTTCGCTTAGCAGGTCAATGGCAGACTTTCAGGAAAATTGGTCCTGGAGGATTCCTTTTTTATCCCTCTCTCCAAGGGGAAGCTGGAAAAGAGGGGGACCACAAGTGGCAGGAGTGGGCTCCAGTGCTTCAAAAAGTCACAAACTGCACCATGGCTAATGAGAGGGACACCTCCAACCCCTCCCACAGGGAGATGAACAATATGATTCCAGTTCAGGAGACTAGGCCTGGCCAAGAACAAGGCTAGGTTCCACTGAAAGGGAAAAGGTTTAACACCTCTCCCTTTCCTGTTTCAGTATTCTCCCTCCCATGTCTCCCTGCCTACATTTCCCTGTCTCCTGTTTTCCTTCAGTCCCTCCCTTGACCCCACTTCTTGCTTTCTCCAGGTGGGTGGATAAACTTTTTTATAGTCTAGCTCAGATCATACCACTTATCCGCACAAGAACATTCTGTAACTCCCCACTGCCAATGGGAAGGTAGTAATTTCTCAGCTAGGCTTCTGCTGCTCCTTTTGACTCTGCTGAACTCTCTGGCTTTCTTTGGCATAGATTGGTTCCCCAATATTTTTGAACCTGGTAGACTCTGTGCTCGGGGATGAGAACATCCCATCCCTTCCCTTGGGGAGCTCCCAGGGTAGGGCCCATCCCTCTTTGGAGAAACCATGGAGCTTCCCCTCTTCCTCAGCCCGAGATCTCCATCATTGGTTTTCTCCAGTCCATTTTTCTTACAGTTGTTAATCCACAATATTCCCTGTTATACACATACTCACACCCACACCCACATACCTGACAAGGTCCTCCACCAGCAGTGCTCTCTCCGCTGCTGGGATTACCACAGTACCCAATGCCCATTAGAGCAGAGACCACAAAGGAGCCTCCTCACACCAGTGAAATCACACCCCCAAATCTGTTAACATTTTGTGAAAATATACTCAGTCACAAAGACCTAGGGAGAACCACAGAGCTTGGCAAATTTGCACACACATATGACCACCATTGCCACTCAGACAGCTTTTGTCACCTATAGAAAGCAGAAGTCCCGGCTCGGCGCCTGTGGCTCAATGGGCTAAGGCGCCAGCCACGTACACCTGAGCTGGCGGGTTCGAATCCAGCCCCTGGACCCTCCAAGCAACAATGACAGCTGCAACCAAAAAATGGCCGGGCGTTGTGGCGGGCAACTGTAGTCCCAGCTACTTGGGAGGCAGAGGCAAGAGACTCGCTTGAGCCCAGGAATTAGAGGTTGCTGTGAGCTGTGACGCCACAGCACTCTATCTAGGGTGATAGCTTGAGGCTCTGTCTCAAAAAAAAAAAAAAAAGAAAGCAGAAGTCCCCAGCTCTGTTGTGGGATTGAGGTGTGTATCCTCCCCACTCCACCCTCACCCCTTTAGGCCCTCAGCAGGCTGGAAGGGCAATCTTGATCCTTACCCTCAAGGAGTTCCCATTCTCTTTTTTTTATTTTTTACTTTTATTTTTTTTTGTAGAGACAGAGTCTCACTTTATCACCCTCGGTAGAGTGCCGTGGCGTCACACAGCTCACAGCAACCTCCAACTCCTGGGCTTAGGCGATTCTCTTGCCTCAGCCTCCAGAGTAGCTGGGACTACAGGCGCCCGCCACAACACCTGGCTATTTTTTTGTTTTCCAATTCGGTGGAGGCTGGGTTTGAACCCGCCACCTTTGGCATATGGGGCCAGCGCCCTACTCACTGAGCCACAGGCACTGCCCAGATTTTCCATTCTCAAAGACAAAAGAATCTCTTTCGGGAAAAGCTAAACTGGTGGCTCAGGAAATGCAAGGGGTCAGCCTGTCAGGATTGGAGAAGCTCAGGAAAGGCTGAGATCGGGAACAGGAGAGACAGGGTGGCCAGACAAAATATAGGACACCAGTTAAATATGAATTGAAGATAAACAATAAATATTTTTTAGTATGTCTCATGATACTTCTATAAAAATTTGTTATGCTATGCTAAAAGGACTTGTATATCTGAAATTAAAATCTTAATTGTTCTTTTATTGGGGCTAACTTTGGCAACCATAGTTAGAGATGGCTTCAGAGTGAACATGGCAGAGTTAGGCCTGGAAGGCAGCACCTGGCGTCCAAGGTCTCCCCAGACTCTTGTCCACTTAAGACTCATACAGGTTGGGGGTTCTACCCAATTTCCCCTGTAAAAAGGCACCTGAATTCTTGTGACAGTGATTTTATTTTAGGGATAACCTTGAATTTGGTCTTATTTATTAAAAAGCAGAGTCAAAAAATTAAAAAACAGGGCGGTGCCTGTGGCTCATCGAGTAGGGCTCCGACCCCATATGCCAAAGGTGGCGGGTTCAAACCCGGCTTCTGCCAAACTGCAAAACAGAAAAATAGCCAGACGTTGTGGCAGGTGCCTGTAGTCCCAGCTACTTGGGAGGCTAAGGCAAGAGAATTGCCTAAGCCCCGGAATTGGAGAGTTGGAGGTTGCTGTGAGCTGTGTGACGCCACAGCACTCTACAGAGGGTGAAAAAGTGAGACTCTGTCTCTACCAAAAAAAAAAAAAAAATTAAAAAACATGATACTTGACTATTCCAAACAAGAGTAATGTCATCAAGATCAGTGATTGGACAGCATGGATTCAGATGTTGTTGCACCTGTAATAGGAATAGCTGGCTTAAGAGTCACCTAGACCCCACTGTAAATCCTAACACTACCATTTACTAGGCGTGTGGCCCTGGGCAAGCCTCCCCATCTAATTGAGTTTCAATTTCCTTGTGGGGAAAATAGGGTAATAAGAACAGTTCCTTAGTTTGGAGGTGTCTGAAACAATGAAGGGAAAAAACAGTGTCTCCCAACGTACAGAGTGATTTGGGTTAAATTTGAAAACCAACAGAATCTCACATCCACAAAGACAGAAAACTATACACACAGATCTATAAACCCATAGGCTTCAACCCAACACAAAGCTGCTGGTACACTGAGAAACACAAATTCAGTCAAAGATTAATACAAAACCCAGCCCCACTCACCAGGACAGTCTGCAGATCAGAGCCAGATTCCTATTAGAGGTGTCAAGGTAGTAAAAAGAAAATGGTGCCCCATTCAAAATCAGCTCAAAATTCAAACCACACAAAACTGCAGAACAAGTGTCAAGAAGTATAGCTGAGGTTTGAATTTTCCCATGACAACTTATTGTTGTTGAATAGCAAGATCATTCCAAAATTTTTTCTGGTTGCTGTGTGCCTCTGTTTGGCAGGTACCCTGAGAATATGCTTTTGGGTTTACTGGCAGAGCAGGTCCAGTATCTAGCTCTGTTTGAGGACAAAGACTCTTCCTTTTATTCATTCCTACTGGAACTGGACTTTACTTCTCCCTCACCTCTTCCTGGGAATTTCAGCTGTCAGTTTTTTCTCTTCCCTGGCCAGTAGCACCTTCTCTTCTTCCAGCTGTAGCCTTGGCTTAATCTCAAGACAGACATTAGGGCTCAAGACTGTACCTTAGCCATTAACTCCCTGGTGTCCTGGGGCAAATGGCTTCATAGTTCTGGACCCCAATTTCTCCATTTGCAAAATGTGCTGCTCATTGCGATGAATCAGTGAGATGCTAAGGTGGGCAAGAGCCAGCTCTAGCACTTAGGCCTCCTTATGGCAGACACAAACTTCTCCCTAACCACCCTCAAGTCTCTGCCTTTTCTAGCTGAGAGGCAGACTCCAGGGACAGCTGGAATTCCTGGGGGTGGAGTGGGCTAGGGTGGGGTAGGGAAAGGGAACAGAGGAGTGGAGAAGAAAGAATAACAGCAAAGAGTGGAGTGCCTTTTGGGAAGTCAGCTCTGTGGAGGTAAGAGAAGTCCCTTGGCTTGAGGAAAAAAAATCAAGGGGGGTGGTGCCTGTGGCTCAGTGAGTAGGGTTCCATGCCCATGTACCGAGAGTGACGGATTCATACCCAGTCCCGGCCAAACTGCAACAAAAAAATAGCCGGGCTTTGTGGCGGGCACCTGTAGTCCCTGCTACTTGGGAGGCTGAGGCAAGAGAATCGCCTAATCCCAAGAGCTGGAGGTTGCTGTGAGCTGTGACGCCACAGCACTCTACCGAAGGCGACAGAGTAAGACTCTGTCTTTAAAAAGAGGAAAAAAAGAAAAAAAAATCAAGGGATAAAGGCATAAGTGCTCTACCTCTTCCCACCTGCCCCTTGAATGTGAGCTCTAGCCCAGCTACCCCACTCTATCTTCAAGGCCATACTGCACCCAGGCCTTGTTTGTCCTGGTAGATGTTCTCTCTGAAATTTCAAATATAAAGTTCTGTCATGTGTAAAATGGGCAGAAGGAGCTGTTTCCAGGAAACTTGGTGGATAGTTCAGAGCTTCCTTTACTTGAAGTCAACTAGTGAGTCTCTTGAACATAAGGATTCTGCAGAAAAATGAAGGCACCTTCTGTAAAATGAAGACACTTTTGGAAAGTGGGAGCCATTCTAGTAAGTAAGGAGTATCCTAAAGAGCATTCTATCATGTAAGATAGAGAAACTTGATATGAAATATAGGTCTCTTTGATAAAAAGAATGCCCTTACTGGGCAGCACCTGTGGCTCAGTGGGTAGGGCACCGGCCTCATATACTGAGAGTGGTGGGTTAAACCTGGCCTCAGCCAAACTGCAACAAAAAAATAGCTGGGCGTTGTGGCGGGCACCTGTAGTCCCAGCTAGTTGGGAGATTGAGGCAAGAGAATCGCCTAAGCCCAGGAGTTGGAGGTTGCCGCGAGCTGTGTGACGGCACTCTACCGAGGACAACAGAATTAGACTGTCTCTTACAAAACAAACAAACAAACAAAAGAATGCTCTTACTGTAAAGAGATGAAGTTTCTACAAAATGGAGGCACCTTCTTCAAAGTGGAGGAACTTTCTGTAAAATCATTTGAGTTCTTTTTTTCTTGAGACAGAATCTCAAGTTGTTGCCCTGGGTAGAATGCTGTGGTGTCACAGCTCACAGCAACCTCAAACTCTTGGGCTTAAGCGATTCTCTTGCCTCAGCCTCCTAATTAGCTGGAACTACAGGCACCCGCCACAATGCCCGACTATTTTTTATTTTTGGTTGTAGTTGTCATTGTTGTTTGGCAGGCCTGGGCTGGATTTGAACCCGCCAGCTCCGGTGTATGTGGCTGGCACCAACTGAGTTCTTTAAAGACTCTGTAAAGTGAGTTGAGTAGATGACCTGTATGTAAATGAGGGACTCTTTGAAAAAACAGAAGACTCATCTGTTAAATGGAGGAACTCTGTTTGGTAAAGTAAGTTTCCTTCTATAAAGTGAAGGATATTTCTGTAAAGTGTGGACCTTTGTATAAAGTGAGGAACTTTCTATAGAATGGAACAGTATAAAGCAATAGGGAATGGTGGGGACTGGGGTAAACTAGAGAACATATGCCTCACCTTAAGTAGGGACAGCAGCTCCTCCTCTGCTTCCAGTTGTCAATTTGCAGTAATGAGGCCCTGTATTATCACATTTTTGAACATTTCAAAAGGATCCAGAACTCCAGATTTTTTTTTTTTTTTGTCTTTTAGAGACAGTCTCACTTTGTCACCCTCGATAACAACCTCCAGCTCTTGGGCTTTGGCAATTCTCTTGCCTCAGCTTCCCAAGTAGCTGGGACTACAGGCACCCTTCACAACACCCGGCTATTTTTTTTGTTGCAGTTTGGCAGGGGATGGGTTCGAACCTGTCACTCTCAGTATATGGGGCCTGGTGCCCTACTCACTGAGGCACAGGCGCCACCCCAGAACTCCAGATTTTTTTTTTTTTGAGACAGAGCCTCAAGCTGTCACCCTGGGTAGAGTGCTGTGGCATCACAGCTCACAGCAACCTCCCAATTCCTGGGCTTGAACCGGTCTCCTGCCTCCGCCTCCCAAGTAGCTGGGACTATAGCGCCTGCCACAATGCCCAGTTGCAGCCATCATTGTTGTTTGGCGGGCCTGGGCTGGATCAAACCCGCCAGCTCAGGCGTACGTGCCTGGTGCCTTAGCCCATTGAGCCACAGGTGCTGAGCCAAAGACTCCAGATTTTTATGTGACATTCCCTAATTTTAAAAACTATGAGTAGCTGACTTCCCAAAAGGCATCTCCACTCTTTGCTTGTGAGTCAAATTCAGCTTGTAGCCTATCATGTTGCAATGTCTGAGTTAGACTGTCCTTAAGACCCCCTTCTACCCTTGCTGTTTACTTCTTGCTCTATCTAACACGCTATAGCCTTTGGACAACAGCCTTGGAGGTCCCCTCTCCCACCCTCTAAAAGGGCCCAGTCTTCTCTGGGCCAGAGCAATCTTAGGAAGCTGGCTCATGCAATATACATTAGGAATTCCCTGAATTGGTTCTGGGTTTTTTTTTTTTTTTTTTTTTTTTTTTTTTTTTGTAGAGACAGAGGCTCACTTTATCACCCTCAGTAGAGTGCCATGGCGTCACACAGCTCACAGCAACAGCAACCTCCAACTCCTGGGCTTAGGTAATTCTCTTGCCTCAGCCTCCCGAGTAGCTGAGACTACAGGCGCCCGCCACAACGCACAGCTATTTTTGTTGCAGTTTGGCCGGGGCGGGTTTGTACCCACCACTCTTGGTATATGGGGCCAGCACCCTACTAACTGAGCCATAGGCATTGCCTAGCCTTTTGTTATTTCTGGCCTAGTTCACCTTCTTTTCTGTGTAGGATGCCTAGAAAGCAGGGGATTGTAAGAACATTTGGAAATGTCTGGAAATGAAGCTGTTCACTTTTTAGCAGAGAATATAAGGTATTAGGACTCAACTGTTTGTTGAATACCTACCCTGGGCCAGGTGTTGTATTGATGCTTTCCAATATGGAATCCCCCTAATAACCCACTGAGCTATTAGCCCCATTTTACAGATAAGAAACTGAGGTAAAGAGAAGCAAAATATAGTAGAATCTCTGTAAGTTGGCCACCCAAGGGACTGTAGCAAACTGATCAACATTTGGAGGTAGTGAACTGAAGGAACTAGGCCTACTGTACTGATAAAATACATGTGGTACATGTCTAGTCTGTGAAAATTAGGTCAACTTAAGGAGGTGGTCAATGTAGAGAAGCAGTCAACTATGGAGGTTCTACTGTAACTTTCCTGAGGATACACAGCTAAAAGTGGCTGAGCTAGGTCTAGATCTCAATTGTGTCTATGTCCAAAATTAAAGAGCACATCTTCAGTGAAAGTTTGCTAAGTTGTGAAAGAAATCACATTTGGAGGGGGGAGGGGAGAAGACTTTCTAAAGGAGTTCGTTTTTAGTGGAGTCATCCAGAATGGAGTATATTTCTACAGGCATAGAAGGACTGGGAACCATCCTGTAGACAGGGGAAGAAAAGTGGGCAAAAGTGTGGATCCTGGGGAGGGGGTATCAGTGAAGTATGTGTTTGAAGGGTAGAGAATTCCAGGTTTACAAGAAGGTGCCAGAGCAGGAAGAAGGGGCAAGAAAGGCCAAAAGATGCAAACAGGCAAACACCCACATACACACACCACCAACCACCACCATCAAAACATAGACCTGGATGTGGAGGTCAGAGTGGAAGCAGGTGTGAGTGGGTCCAACAGAAGGAAACATGGCTGCCAAAGTGTTTGAGTCCATCAGCAAGTTTGGCCTGGCCTTAGCTGTTGCAGGAGGCGTGGTGAACTCTGCTTTGTATAATGTGGATGCTGGACACAGACCTGTCATCTTTGACCAATTCCGTGGCATGCAGGACATTGTGGTAGGGGAAGGGACTCACTTTCCCATCCCATGGGTATAGAAACCAATTATCTTTGACTGCTGCTCTCGACCACATAACGTGCCAGTCATCACTGGTAGCTAAGATTTACAGAATGTCAACATCATGCTACGCATCCTGTTCCGGCCTGTGGCTAGCCAGCTTCCTCGAATCTTCACCAGCATTGGAGAGGACTATGATGAGTGTGTGCTGCCATCTATTACTACAGAGATCCTCAAGTCGGTGGTGGCTCGCTTTGATGCTGGAGAGCTAATCACCCAGAGAGAGCTCGTCTCCAGGCAGGTGAGTGACGACCTTACGGAACGAGCAGCAACCTGTGGGCTCATCCTGGATGATGTTTCCTTGACACATCTGACCTTTGGGAAGGAGTTCACAGAAGCAGTGGAAGTCAAACAGATGGCTCAGCAGGAAGCAGAGAGGGCCAGATTTGTGGTGAAAAGGCCGAGCAGCAGAAAAAGGCAGCCATCATCTCTGCTGAGGGCGACTCCAAAGCAGCAGAGCTGATTGCCAACTCACTGGCCACGGCGGGTGATGGCCTGATCGAGCTCTGCAAGCTGGAGGCTGCAGAGGACATTGCATTCTAGCTGTCGCGCTGTCGGAACATCACCTACCTGCCAGCGGGGCAGTCTGTGCTCCTCCAGCTGCCCCAGTGAGGGCCTGCCCTGCCTGTACTCCTCAGGCCAACTGGGCCACAGCCCTGATGATGAATAACACCACCTGCCTTCTGCCCTCACCCAGAAATCACTGTGAAATCTCATGATTGGCTTAAAGTCAAGGAAATAAAAGTAAAATCACTTCAGATCTCTAAAAAAACCCCCAAAACCAAAAACAAACAAACAAAAAAACATAGACCTGTAGGGGGCATACAGAGGCAGGCATGGTAGATAGAATTACATATAAAACATCTGGAACCTCCCAGGCTTAGACAGAGCCAAGGTGACACACAACACATACAGTCCCAAAGATACACATGGATATATGCAGACACATACAAACATACATATAGCCAAACAGAAAAAAGAACATTAAGACACATACAAAACAGAGCCATGGAGACAAAGACTGCCAGGCAGCCAGGCACACGCATGCGCACATGTACACACACACCATGAGAGCACAAGCAGCTCATCCCCTTTCAGTCACATTATTATTATGAGGGCCTGGCCACCTCCTCCCTGCTTCTGTGGACCAGAGGCCAGAGAAAGATAGGGGATGGTAGCTCCAAACCTCACCCCCAGGAGCTGAGGACTTCAAAGGATAGGAAGGGAAGGGGGTAGAGCTTCAGCTGGGAGCACTGAGGGCAGTAATTACCCAGTGCTGCGACTACCATGCTGCTGAGATTCCCTTACCCATGAGTCAAAGCTGCCAGGAGGATGGTCCATCTGATCCCTGCCTTGACCTCAGGGACCCCAACACCCACCTATCTCCCTTCCCATTTATCAGAGGCCTGGCCAAATCTGAGAATTGGAGACTAAAGGATTATAACAGAAAAAGATAGTAAGAGAAAGACACTGGGACAAGGAGAGAGAAGACAGAAAATCTACAGAGACCCAGAGATAGATATAGAGGAAGATATAAAAAAGAGGGGACAAGTCAGAAGGGAGACGGAGACAAAGAGGTCCACAGAGGGCATGAGAATTAGTGAGGGATAGAGGCCTAGAGAGCTTGCAGGGACAAAAAGGCCAGGCCAAGGCCATTTGTTGAACATGGCTATAATGTGCCATGCCTAGGGCTGTGGGCTTTACCTATGGCATTATCCTTATAACAACCCTAGGGAGTGGGCATTACAACCTCATTTTATACATGAGAAAATCGAGGCTCCCAGAAGGGAGGCAACTTTCCTAAGGTCACATGAAACTTTAGGAAATGGCCGACCTTGGTCTGGAGGGCTTTTCCCACTGCTAGCTCCTACCATAGACAGGGGGTCCAAACAGAAATTCTTGAGGGAATTCTCCAGAAAGAGAAGCAGTCAGGGAGACTGGGAGCTGCTCTCTAAGAGATACACAGGAAAAGAGACTCAGGCCTTCCCAGCTCCCTCTCCTGCCCCTGGTGGGGGAGGGGCCGCAACCACACCTGGAATCATTACTTAGGGAGGCCTGGCCAGGGGCAGCCAAGAAGAAGCTGGAAGATGTGCAGGGAAGGCAAGGCTAAGGCAGCTACAGCCTGGCCCAGGCCTAGACCTGGGCGGAAGAACTTCTATGCCAGCTGCAGCTCCCTGGGGCCAGCCCAGTCAGTTCTGCCTTCCCACTTTCTACAGGCGCCTTCTTTCTTTGCCTTAACCCCTTCCCTGCAGAGGCCACAGGGAAGCACCGCAGAGCTAAAAACTGTGAGTACCAGAAAAGTTTGCTGATCCCTCTCAACCTCAGCCACACACCTGTGCCCTTCACCCTCTTGCCCTTACTCTGGGGCTCAGACAGGCATATCTGATGCCTGTTGGGCATTGTCACCTAGATATCCTGGGGCCCCAAGTCCTGTAGATAGAACTTCTCAGTTCTAGAATCCTTATCACCCTCCCCCTAGCCTCCTAACTGGTTTCCCTCCCATCCACAGGACTCTATACAACGCATTTTCCACACCACAGCCAGTTTTTTGAAAACACAGCTCCCTTCAATTTCTCCAGTCTTGTGAAGGGCTCCTCTTGCCTTCTGGGTAAACTCCAAACTTCTGAGCACAGGGACAAGAAAGGCCTAGCTAATGAACACTTCCCCACCCCCACCCTCCAGCCACAATAGCCTCTTGTCTGTTCCTCGAAAGTGCTCTCTTTCGCCTAAGGCTTTTGGCACATATTGTTCCCATGACCTAAACTGCTTTTCTCCTTCTCCCTACTCTGGACTCCTATTTATCCTTCAGGTCTCAAGTGTCCTCTTTTCCCTGCCCACCCCCTTCATCCCCACCATGTGTTCCCATAGCATCTGTTCCTGGAATTACTTGTAGTGTGTCTTTCCTGTTAGATACAATCTCCATGAGGACAGGGATTATGCCTCTCTTCTTGCCCACCCAGAACCTGGCACAGGGCTTAGCTAACATGTACAGCGGTTCTCAACCTATGGGTCACAACTCACAGGAACTGTATTAAAGGGCTGCGGCATTAGGAAGGTTGAGAACCACTGATGTAGTATTTACTCAATAGACATACCTTAAATAAAGAAATGCCTTCTTGGGTGGTGCCTGTGGCTCAAAGGAGTAAGGCGCCAGCCCCATATGCTGTAGGTGGCAGGTTCAAACCCAGCCCTGGCCAAAAACTGCAAAAAAAAAAAAAAAGAGAAAAAAAAAGAAAAAACAAAGAAAGAAAGAAATGTCTTCTTTCTTTCCCTTTTCACTTTTCCTTACTCACTCACCAAGTGTTAATGATCCCATATTATATGCCAAACAAATATAATAACCAGGTCTAAGTGTTAAAAATGGGGAAACTAGACTCGGCGCCTGTGGCTCAAGTGGTTAAGGCACCAGCGACGGGTTTGAAACCAGCCCGGGCTCGCCAAACAACAATGTCAGCTGCAACCAAAAAATGGCCGGGTGTTGTGGTGGGTGCCTGTAGTCCCAGCTACTTGGGAGGTGGAGGCAGGAGACTCACTTGAGCCCAAGAATTGGAGGTTGCTGTGAGCTGTGAAGCCACAGCACTCTATACAGGGTGATAGCTTGAGGCTCTGTCTCAAAAAAAATGGGGAAACTAAGGCCCTGAGAGGGGAAGAGAGGCCTGGAGGCACAGTGAACCAAGGCAGAGCCTGCAGTGCTGAGGCTCCTTCAGGTCCTACTGTGCAGCTTTGCCTTCAGCCCTGTGTGTCTTGACGTACCTTTTGGAGGTATGATGCCTTTCAGGTTCAAAGAACTGGGCATTGGAGCCCTTAAAGCAGGGGTCCTCAAACTTTTTAAACAGGGAGTCAGTTCACTGTCCCTCAGACTGTTTGAGGGACTATAGTTTAAAAAAAAAAAATAAACTATGAACACATTCCTATGTACACTGCTCATATCTTATTTTGAAGTAAAAAAACAAAACGGGTGCAGCGCCTGTGGCTCAAAGGAGTAGGGTAGCAGCCCCAAATACGGGGTTCAAACCAGCCCCAGCCAAAAACTGCAAAAAAAAAAAAAAACAAAACTGAGAACAAATACAATATTTAAAATAAAAAAGGCGCCCCCATCTGCAAAAAAAAGACCTAACTTCAGAAAAAAAAGGCCCCCCTTAACCACAGAAAAAAGCCCTACTAACTGCAAAATTAAAAGAAAAAAATAGACTCAAAACCAAAAAAAAAATCCTAACTTCTTACCTTGGTCCTCAGGCAGCAGCAGTCTCTGCACAAGCAAGCTCGTGACTCCTCCGATCACCAGTCTCAGTCTGACCGGAGACTGAGAGGAGGAGTTGAGAGACAGAGAGAAGGAGGGGAGTCAGAGAGTGCAGCACACATTCCACACATGTGCACTGTGGCCTGCAGGCCATAGTTTGAGGACCCCTGCCTTAGAGGCTGGACCCAAGCTCCAAAGATAATCTGCTCTCTTCAGATGAGGGAATTTAACTCTGCTGCAGGGCTAGCCAATAGCAGACTGTGCTTCCTCCCCTCATTCCAGACAGCTCCTAGCCCCACCCAGCCATCTCAGGCCAGCACCACATCTGCCCAAGGCATTTAGCTAACTGGCCTCCAGAAAGCCTTGTCAGTCTGGGGCATTGTTAGCTGTCATTCATCTATGAGGGAGCAGGCAGTCCCAGCAGAACCCTCCTCCAGGGACAGAGGTGCCTGAAAGGGCCGAGGAGTGGGAGTGCCACTTGGAAACTTTAATTCTATTAGTCCTGTCAGGGAAATCCTTTTCCCAGATACCCAGAGTCTTTACATTTTGCTGTGTTTGTTTGGGAGGCCCCCCGCTGAGTAGGAACCAAATCTGGGTCTTTTCCCCAGACACTCCCTTGGAATCTCAAACTATTGCACTCCAAAAATTACCAGCACACCCCTCTACTGCCTCCTGCCCAGAGCCCCCTCGTCTTTCCATGAGTAAGCCCCCTTTATGGCCCCTCAGGATGTCCTCATTAGGGGTAATATTGAGGGAGCCACACAAATTTACTGATGTAAATTTTGATTTGCTTTTCAGGAGTACTCTCTCAGTTCTTTGCAATAGCTTGTTACTCTGGGCGTATATAAAATGGGTCTCAGCTTCATGCAAATATGCTTTTTTTTTTAGAGAAAGTGTCTCACTTTATCGTCCTCGGTAGAGTGCTGTGGCATCACAGCTCACAGCAACCTCCTACTCCTGGGCTTAGGCAATTCTCTTGCCTTAGCCTCTTGAGTAGCTGGGACTACAGGCACCAGCCACAACGCCTGCTATTTTTTGTTGTAGTTTGGCCAGGGCTGGGGTCGAACCTGCCACCCTCGGTATATGGGGCCGGCACCCTACCCACTGAGCCACAGGCACTGCCTCATGCAAATATGCTTTAAAAACTGTTTTCTTCCCCACAAAAGGCATATTTTTTGAGATAGGGTCATCTTGCTTTATTGTGAGCTGAAGTGCAGTGCCATCATCATACCTTCAAACTCCTGGGCTCAAACCAATTCTCTTGCCTCAGCCTTCTGAGTGGCTGGGACTATAGGTGCCTGCTACCACACCTGCCTATTGTTTTCCATTTTTCTGTAGAGATGAGATCTAGCTATGTTGCTCAGGCTGATCTTGAACTGCTGGCCTCAAGTAATCCTCTCACTGCAGCCTCCCAAAGTGTTAGGATTATGTAGACTTGAGGTGTGAGCCACTATGCTCAGCCCCCAAAACACATTTCTAAGGCAAAGTATGTGCTGGTAATGAATCTGAGTGTGACTCTGCTACCTTCAATTTCTGTCTTCAAGTATGGGACTGGACCCCTATATACATACCCTTCCCATGAGGCACATGGTATATGTTGGTGGTGAAAACTCCCAAACATCTCTGGCCCAGACCTCCCTCCTGTCCACATTCAAATGCTTGCTGGCCGTTGTCACCTAGATGTTCCCTCAGGCCACTCAAACACAATTCGTGGCACATATACTTTACTATTTTCCCCAAACCTGCTCCTTCTCTTTTATGTAGACTTCTCTACCAGTATCCACCAGATCACTGTAATTAGTTTTAGAAAACAACGTGGAGCCATCTTGGATTCTCTGTCTGTCTCTCTGCTTCTACCCTTGCACTTCCATCCATACTCCACATATAGTTACAGGGAGCTTCCAAACACCCACATCTGAGAGTATCAGTACCCTGTTAATAAATTCTTCAGTGTTTCTCTTTGCCTTCCAGAGAAAGTCCCTTTGCCAATCTACTGCTCTACTCCTTTCAATACCAGCCCCGTTTCCCAGTCCCAGTGTCCCATGTCTTGGTGACTTTGCTCCCACTGAACCTTACCTGAACTGCCCTCCATGTCCCTTTCTAGCTCTATAACACTTTTTTGACACCCGTATAGAGTCCTCCCCTAGGGATGGGCCCTGTACTGGGCACTGATAATGCCAGGATTTCCTCTGCCTGTAGTCCAGAACTGCAACTGCCTTCCAACCTGAAATGCCAAATGGCAACTGTTCATGAGAGCTAGGAGCCAGTGTTTGTGTGTATGTGGGAAAGAGGTTGACTCACAGTCCCTTTCTTTTAGATCCCATGTCTTCCTTTGGGATTGGGATTTGGGGGAAGCCCACATAGTGCCCCTGCAAAAAGACCTTAGAGGGGAAGGCCCATGTATTCTCCTGACACACTGTAGCACTACCCATGTCTAAATTACTGCCTGTCTGAGCCTGTACTGCCTCATCTGGAAAATGGACTTGACCAGGGGTTCCCACTATAGGCTGTGCATCAGAATCACCTTAGGAGCTTTTGAATAGATTCCTGGATTCCAACCCCAAGATTCTGGAGCTCTGAGGTAAAGCCTGAGAGTCACATTTTTTTAAGGTCAACAAGGCATTCTGATGCTCACTGTTTGAAAAACCCAGAACCATACAGTGTCTAAGGACTTTTACAGCTCCAATTTTAACTCTAGGCGTCCCTGGAGATGCCCCAGGCTCAAAATCCAACAGAGCTATCCTCTCCTTCTGCCCACCTCAACTGGTTCAGTTTCCCCCACTACCCACAAAATGGCTCTAACATTGGTGCAACTCCTTTGACTGAGTTCTCATCAGGCATCAAGACCCACCCCCTAGCATCTGGAAGGACATTCTAGGCCTCAACCATGAAGAACAGGATAGGCTTATTCCCAAATACCTATAAGTCAGCGGTTCTCAATCTGTGGGTCACAACCCCTTTGGGGGTCTTCTGCATATCATTTACATTACAATTCATAACAGTAACAAAATTATAGTTATGAAGTAGCAACAAAAATAATTTTATAGTTGAGGGTCACCACAACATGAGGAATTGTATTAAAGGGTCAGGGCATTAGGAAGGTTGAGAACCACTGCTATCAGTAAACTTATACTTGGGAACCCCTTTCTGGCTCTCTCAAAGCCCTCTCTGGCATCTCACTGGGTTATTCTAGTGACCCAATGAGGTCTTAGGTTTAATCAACCTGGAAAATGGGCATAGTAATTATCCCTCCCCTCACCAGGAAATGTGGACAGGAAAACTAAAAGAAAAAGCACTTACAAGCAGTTCAAAGCTATTCACATGCATAAAGTATAATTGTTATTTTAAAAGCCCCCCTCCTCCACCAAAGATAGGCCATTGGGCTGTAAGGAATGTGATTCAATAAAGGTCTCAGCAGTCTGAGGGAGGAAGTCAGCTGTCATACAAAATCTTAACATGTAGACTAAAATCTTTTTTTTTTTTTTTTTTGATAGAGACAGAGTCTCACTTTCTCGCCCTCGGTAGAGTGCCACGGTGTCACACAACTCACAGCAACCTCCAATTCCTGGGCTTAGGTGATTCTCTTGCCTCAGCCTCCCGAGTAGCTGGGACTACAGGCGCCCATGACAACGCCCGGCTATTTTTCTGTTTTGCAGTTTGCCTGAGGCCAGGTTTGAACCCGCCACCTTCGGGTATACGGGGCTGGCACCCTATCCACTGAGCCACAGGCGCCGCTCCCTGTAGACTAAAATCTTAACTTGTGGACTAAAATATTTCAATCATGTAATTGAAGCTCAGGATACTCTCTTGCTCTCTCTTACACACATACCCTACAACGACCAACCCTTCCCTCTTAGGGCCTGTTATAGGCAAGTCTCAGTGGAGAGAGAAGTCACTTGTGCCTATGGGCTGGGCAGGAGGGAGGTAGGTGTGCCTCTCACAACCCATGCTGCTGTGAACCACATGGCCCAGTGCCCACTTTATCAGGGCCTTAACTCCTCTCTTCAGAATGTTTTTCTCTCTTTTTATTTTTTAAATTTAATTTCATTTTTTAGGCACCCGTAGCACAGCAGGTATAGCGCAAGCCACATTCACCGAAGTTGGCAGGTTCGAACCCAGCCCAGGCCAGCTAACCAACAATGACAACTGCAACAAAAAATCGCTGGGCACGGTACTCAAGCCAGGGCGACATAGTGAGACTCTGTCTCAAAAATAAATAAGTAAATAAATTTCATTTCATTTTTTATTTTTATTTAAGTATTTTTTGAGACAGAGTCTCACTATGTTACCCTTGGTAGAGTGCTGTGGCATCACAGGTCACAGCAACCTCCAACTCTTGGGCTTAAGTGATTCTCTTGCTTCAGCCTCCCAAGTAGCTGGGCTATTTTTTGGTTGCAGTTGTCATTGTTGTTTAGCGGGCCTAGGCTGGGCTCAAACCCTAGAGCCTTGGTGTATGTGGCCGGTGTCCTACCCACTGAGCTACGGGTGCCCCCCTAATTTCATTCTTTAAATTCCATGCTTGCTGAGGGTTGTAGAACGCTGCAGGCTTTATAACCATTATCTCATGGGCCCCTCATGGAATACACTTTCCCTTCTCAGTAAACTTAGGTATAGAGAAGGGAAGTCAATCACCCAGAGTTAATTAGGAAAAGTTGGATAGGCCAGGTCCTTTCCTGGTATCCTTCTTATTTCCAATCCCCATCTTCAATTTTATTTATTTGTTTATTTATTTATTTGTTGCAGTTTGGCTGGGGCTGGGGCTGGGGACGGGTTCAAACCCGCCACCCTCAATATATGGGGCTGGCACCCTTCTTACTGAGCAGCAGGTGCCGCCCCAGCCCATCTTGAAATTTTTTTTAAAAAGAGAGGCACTCTGCCCCATATACTGAGGTTGGCGGGTTTGAACCTGGCCCCGGACAAACTGCAACAACAACAACAACAAATATAGCCGGGCGTTGTGGCGGGCACCTGTAGTCCCAGTTACTTGGGAGGCTGAGGCAGGAGAATTGCCTAAGTCCATGAGCTGGAGGTTGCTGTGAGCTGTGATGCCAACATCACTCTACTGAGGATGACAAAGTGAGACTCTATCTGTTTAAAAAAAAAAAAAGGAGGCACTCACCATATAATTATAGAAGCAAGGACTTCACTGAGGAAAAAGATCCTGGGAAATTGTTTCTTTTGGGGGGAAGGCAGGGAGTGGTTTAAAAAGACTATCATGATTTGCAATTTGAAAGGCTTGATGGATTGGGATGGCATACTCAGAATCGCCACCATATATGTTGATGAGAAAGGCCAGAGTGGTTGAGACACTGCCTAGCTACTGACTCCCAGACCAAAAGTATCTGGAAGGCAGGAATTCAATGTCCTTGTTTTAGGCAATAATTACTGAGGGCCCACTATGTGCTCCTTTAGTATATGTTCAGGCATTTTTTCAACTGGATTTATTAAGCATCTACTGTGTGCTAGGCACTGCACTGGTCACTGGAAATACAACAGTTAGCATAACAGTTATAACCTCCTTGTCTTCATGAAGCTCACATTCTAGTGAAGTAAGACAGGCAAATAAACAAGTAGGTACATACAATACGAAATTCAGACTATGGTAGGTGCAATAATGGAAGCACATTGGCAGCTGTGATGCAGACTCACAAATGGCCCTATTTAAAGTGCTCAGAGAGGCTCAGGGCCCATAGCACAGTGATTACAGTGCCAGCCACATACGCAGAGGGTGGTGGGTTCAAACCCGGCCAGGGCCAGCTAAACAACTGCAACAACAACCAAAAAGAAAAAAATAGTTGGGCATCGTGGCAAGTGCTTGTAGTTCCAGCTACTTGGGAAGCTAGGGCAAAAGAATCACTTAAGCCCAAATTGCTGTGAGCTGTGACACTACAGCACTCTACCGAGGACAACATAGTGAGATTCTGTCTCAAAAATAGTCTCGGCACCTGTGGCTCAAGCGGCTAAGGCGCCACCACATACACCTGAGCTGGTGGGTTCGAATCCAGCCCAGGCCTGCCAAACAACAATGATGGCTGCAACCAAAAAATAGCCAGGTGTTGTGGCAGGTGCCTGTAATCCCAGCTACTTGGGAGGCGGAGGCAGGAGAATCGCTTGAGCCCAGGAGTTAGAGGTTGCTGTGAGCTGTGATGCCACAGCACTCTACCCAGGGTGACAGCTTGAGGCTCTGTCTCAAAAAAAAAAAATAAATAAATAAATAAAGTGGACAGAGAGCCGGGCGCGGTGATTCATGCCTGTAATCCCAGCATTTTGGAGACCAAGGCCGGTGGATTGCCTGAGCTCACAGGTTTCAGACCAGCCTGACCCAGAGAGACCTCGTCTCTAAAAATAGCTGGGGCTAGCACCTGTAACTCAGGGGCTAGGCACTAGCCACATACACTAGAGCTGATGGTTCAAATCCAGCCCAGGCCTGCCATACAGCAATGACAACTACAATAAAAAAAAAAAAAAGTAGCTGGGCGTTGTGGTGGGCGCCTATAGTCCCAGCTACTTGGGAGGCTGAGGCAAGAGAATTACTTAAGCCCAGCAGTTTGAGGTTGCTGTTAGCTATGATGCCACGGCATTCTACTGAGGGGGACAAAATGAGACTCTGTCTCAAAAAAAATAAAAAATAGGCTCGGTGCCTATAGCTCAACAGCTAGGGCACCAGCAATATACACCAGAGCTGAAGGGTTCAAATCCAACCTGGGTCTGCCAAACAACAATGACAACTACAAGCAAAAAATAGCTGGGCATTGTGGTGGGCACCTGTAGTCCCAGCTATTTGGGAGGCAGAGGCAAGAGAATTGCTTAAGCTCAAGAGTTTAAGATTGCTATGAGCTGTGATGCCACATTACTCTACCCAGGGTGACATAGTGAGACTCTGTCTCAATAAGTAAATAATAAAAAAATTAATAAAAAATAAATTTTAAAAAAGTGGTCAGAGAAGGTCTTTTGGAGGAGGTGACATTTGATCTGAGAGCTGAAGGATTAGGAGCAAGCCAGGTGGAGTCTGGGGGAAAAGTGAAAAGAAGGAAGAGTGAAAAGCAAATGCAAAGGCCCTGAGGTGGGAGTGGTTGTTATGTGTTTTGGGATCTGAAGGAAGGTGCTGCAGTAAAGGAGTGAGTAGCCAGCTTCACACAGTATCTGTCAAGGTGAGTTTGGAAAACAAGCAGAATCAACAAGCAGGGCATAACTTTGTTGTTTTGTTTTTTTTTTTTGAGAGGGGGTCTCACTATGTCAACTTGGGTAGAGTGTCCTGGTGTCACAGCTCACAGCAACCTCAAACTCTTGGGCTCAAGCGATTCTCTTGCCTCAGCCTCCTGAGTAACTGGGACTACAGGCACCCACCATAACACCCAGCTAAGCAGGGCACAATGTTAAGGGCTTCTTGTCAGCTGGCTATCTCCAGCTCATGTGGAACCTCGGAACTCTCCCAAAGGTTCCTTGACTAGCCCAAACTCACTACAGGAGCAAGAGGCACATCCTGCCCATGCTTTATGCTTCACTACTGTTACCTAGTACTGGGCCATAGTCTCAAAGACCTGTGGAGCCTGGGATATGAGCCCTGAGAGCCTCCAGAGGATCAACAACTTCATTCCCAGTGGAAGGCAGGGCAGATAATGCACTGCCTTTCTTACATGGCTCCTGGGTGCAGGCACACATAAGAATGTCCCCAGATGGGGGAGGTCCTGCTGGGTTGCTCAGGTCTATACAATGCAAAGACCTATGGTGGTGTGGCTCAAGCCTGACCTAGAGTTGCTCCTTGCCTATCCAAATCCAGGAAACCATCTGATTTCTCTTCATAAAACAACCTTATGGCCCTACATCTCTCCTACACTGGTTTCTGCCCTGCTGACCTTTCTGCTGTCTCCCTACCTACATCCCTACCGGCCTCTCCAACACTCTCCACCAGGCTGCTCCTAAGGTCCACCTCTTCCACCTTTCTCTCATAGGCACTTCTACTCCTTCATTCCCTTGTCCTCCTACCACACACACCTGGCAAAACCCCAGCCTTGGATTAATCCACCATCCTTCTGTCTTTTTTTCCACTCATACTCCAAGGCTGCTGAATAGTACGGGAGAAAATCACATAAGCAGAAAGCTTGGCATTACCTCATGGTCTCCAGCCTCAGTTTGGGGAAGTGGAAAGACCACAGGCTTTAGACATAAATAGATCTGGTTTTGAATCTTGGCTCCATACTGGCTGTGTGACAGTAGGGAAGTTACTTAACTTTTCTGAGCCTCAGCTTCCTCACCTACAAAATTGGACTAATGATATCTACTTCACAGAGGCCTCCTGAATGAAGTTGAAACGAGAACCGGTTTAAAGCACCTAGTCCAGGGCCTGGCACAATGTAGGCACTTGGCAAATGGAAGACACTCCTTTTCTCCTATTCCCCCAACTATTCCCTGGTTCCCCCAACCAAATCCCAGTTGCTGCTTTGCAACCCTGCCCCTTTTTCTTGGAGTGAGAGCTCTCACTCCCATTAGCCTAAGCAGAAAGAAGAGAAGGGTGTCAGAGAGGTTGGTTGAGTGGTATAAGGGACAGAGAGAGGAGACAAGGATAGAAGTTGAAAGGATTGGATGGAGGACCGAGGGGTGCTGAGATGAAGGTACTCAGAGGGCCAGCCCCGAGGTGGGGTTTAGAGAGCCCAAGAACAAGGACCCACTCTCAGTACCAGGCCCATGGCCTGGACTCCCATGCTCTCTCGATCACTCACCAGGCCGAATCTGCGAGCCTTCCAGGTGGTAGGAGAAGCGCGGGGCCCGGTGGTGCTGTGGACTGGGACCACAGGGCAATATCCGGAGGCCTGGAGCAGCGCCCAGGCTGACTTCCGAGGGTCCGGAAAACTGGGGATCCAGGGTGCCACCAAGAGCCGAGCCTGAGCCCCTGCACACTGGCAGTCCAGGCTCCGAGGCTCCAGGGTCCGAGTTGGCGCAGGCCGGTGGAGCGGCGCTCGGGGGGTTTGCAGCCGGGTGTTCTGGCTCCGAGGGCCCAGCTCCCCCAGGGGCTCGGTGGCCGTGCATGGTCCTGGCCTGGGTGCAGGGCCTGGGCTCCTGCTTGGCTCCAGCTCCTGGGGCGGAGGCGCGGGCGGAGGAGGCCAGGCGCCCAGCGGAGCAGCGACCTCAGGTTCGGGGGGGCGGGGCTGCAGGCTCAGCCCCACTGCGGAGACTGGAGACCCCGGCCCGGACTCAGGCCAGCAGCCCTGGCAATGGTGGCAGTAGCAGCAGCCACGGCCACCGCTGCTGTCGTACCAGGCATCGCCGGCCCCAACCTCGGCCCCGCGCGGGGTGTGGGCTCGGCGGGGCCGGGGGCCTACTGGGGAGCGCTGTCTATGCAGCTGTAGTTGGGCGAGGGTTGGGGGGGCTGTGATCGGAGCGGACTCTCTAGCGTACGGCGAGCCACTTCCGTGACCCCGTGGCGAGTGTTTGGTCGGATCCAAGCGCTGGGGCTCTTTCTCCACGAATGGGAATCGATCTGGGCTCTTCTGGCTGGTCCAAAAAGGTTCTTCCTCCCGCCGCAGCGGAGACTGGGAGCGGAGAAGAGGAGAGGAGAGAGTAAGGGAAGGGAGGGGAGAGAGTACGGAGGTGGCTGGGGGCGTGCGTGTAAGCCGCGTGCCTGGGCTGCAGAGCTTGCCTTCAGCCAGTGCTCCCAGACGAAGCTTCAGTCGCGGGGGCAGGAGAACGCCTGGGCTGGGCTCCACAGTCCTCACCAACCTCAGCTTGGATTTTGCAGGCGGCAGGCGGGAAGAAGCCCCAAGAAGGGGGATGGGGAGGCTGGAGCCTTGGCTGAGACAGCCGCAGCCTAAGCGCCTCTGGGACCCAGTTTGTCGGGGCCCCGCCCCCTCGCCCGGGATTAGCACTTGACCAAGCCCCCTTGGTTGATCTACCTCACTTCTCGCTGTGACCGCCCTCAGGGCCCTCTTGCCCCTTAAAAATTCCACCTCAGCCTGCCTTCCTCATTTCTCCCTGACCCTGCAATCAGGTCTCAGGGCTCAACCCCCCCCAAATCTGCCCTTCCATCTCATGTCAGGTCTTCCATCCCTCACCAGTCTCTCCCTCTCTTTCTCTCTGAGAGAGAGAGAGACTCACTATGTCACCCTCGGTAGAGTGCTATGGAGTCACAGCTCACAGCAACCTCAAATTCTTGGGCTTAAGCGATTCTCTTGCCTCAGCTTCCCAAGTAGCTGGTACTACAGGCGCCCACCACAACGCCTGGCCATTTTTGGGTTGCAGCCGTCATTGTTGTTTGGCTGGCCTGGCCTAGGTTCAAACACTCCAGCTCCGGTGTATGTGGGTGGCGCCCTAGCCGCTAAGCTATAGGCGCAGAGCCAGCCTTCCTGCCTGCCTGCCTGCCTGCCTTCCCTCCCTCCCTTCCTTTCTTCTCTCTCTCTCTTTCTTTTTTTTTTTCTTTTGTAGAGACTGTCTCACTTTCTCGCCCTCGGTAGAGTGCTATGGCGTCACACAGCTCACAGCAACCTCCAACTCCCGGGCTTAGGCGTTTCTCTTGCCTCAGCCTCCCGAGTAGCTGGGAATACAGGCGCCTGCCACAAAACCCGGCTTTTTTTTTTTTTTTTGGCAGTTCAGGGGGGCCGGGCTTGAACCCTCCACCCTCGGTATATGGGGCCGGCACCCTACTCGCTGAACCACAGGCACTGCCCTCTCTTTCTTGTGACAAGAGTTTGTCTCTGTCACCAGGCATAGAGTGCAGTGGTGTGATCATAGCTCATTGCAATCTCAAACGCCTGGCTTCAGGTGATCCTCTTGCCTCAGCCTCCAGAGTAGGTGGGACTACAGGTGCCTGCCACAACTCCTGGCTAATTTTTCTGTTTTTAGTAGAGAGAAGGTCTGGCTCTTGCACAAGGTGGCCTCAAACTGCGGATCTCAAGCAATCCTCTACCTTAGCCTCACAGTGTGCTGGGATTACTAGCATTGGTCAGGGCACTGTACCTTCCCTTCACCCTTTATTCTCTCTCCAGAACCCTATCTACACGTTGAAGAGCTTTCCTAGGGCTCGGCTTACAGAGGACCTGTCTCTGATAATCTTCACTCTGCTCAGATCAGACATTATGATCCTTCATCACTGTCTTACCAATACCCTGGTTTGTTGTGTCCGCTTGGCAATATCCTAACCTTATCAGCCTATCTGTTCTCCTTTTCCATGCCTGTGTCCAGGCAGTTAAACACTGCTGGAGAAAACTATTCAGCTTCACATATTTGTGCCACTATAAACCCATGGTTCCCAACTTCTACCAGGCCTTCAGTACTGACCCTACTAGTTGGCTCTTTCTCTCACTCTCCACTGTGATTATTTCAAACCTTCTCCCCTCCCCTTAAACCCCAAACTTCTCCCTCTTCCCCCTAAAATTTGGCAGATAACCCTACCTCCTACTTAACAGAGTAGACAGAAACCACTAAAGAGAAAACGCATGACCTCTTGCCACCAAGCCTAGGAATTCATCTTTGCTCCTTCTCATCAGCATGTAAACTTATGCAGGTCTCTTCCCTCTTAAAAACACAATTAACCAAGAATTCTTCTTCTATAAACTCCTCAAAAGAATTGCCTACATTCAACTGTCTTCATTTTCCCACCCCCCACTTATCTTTTTGTCCACTACAATCTACCTCCACTACTTACTTGAAACTGCTTTATTGGCCCGGCATGGTGGCTCACACCTATAATCCCAGCACTTGGGAGGCCAAGGCTGGTGGATTGCCTGTAAATCAAATCACAAGTTTCAGACCAGCCTGAGCAAGAGCAACACCCCGTCTCAAAAAAATAGCCAAGCTTAGGTGACGCCTGTGGCTCAGTGGGTTTAAACCTGGCTCAGGCCAAACTGCAACAACAAAAAAAAGTAGCTGGTAATTGTGGCAGGCGCCTGTAGTCTCAGCTACTGGGGAGGCTGAGGCAAGAGAATTGCCTATGCCCTGGAGTTGGGGGTTGCTGTGAATTGTGTGACTCCACGGCACTCTACCGAGGGCCATAGAGTGAAACTCTATCTCTACAAAAAAAAAAAGCCAAACTTTGTGGGGAGTGGCTGTAGTCCCAGCTACTCCGGAGACTGAAGCAAGAGAATCTCTTAAACCCAAGGGTTTGAGATTTCTGTGAGCTGAGGGTGACAAAATTAGACCATCTCAAAAAAAGAAAATAACTGCTCTCTCATTAAAGTCTGCCATGGTTTATGTCACTAAATACAGTAGAATCACTTCACTTCTTGGTAGCATCTGATACTGGTGACCAGTCCCTCCCGCTTAAACCACTTCCATGGCACCATACTCTTCCTGTTTTTCTCCTATGTTCTTGCTAATTCCTTTTTATTCTCCAGGCTCCTCTTTGTCTAACTCTTAATGTTGGTGCTCTTCAGGGCTTTGGCCCGAGTTCTTGTCTTCTCTCCTTATGCTCTTTCCTTCAGTTATCTCATTCACTTGTATGGCTTTAGTTACCATCTCTTTGTTTATGACTCCCAAATTGGTACCTCAAGACAGGTTATTTCTCCAAGCCTAGGCATTCAACGGTTTATTAGATAGCTCTACCCAAGTATCCCAGAAACACACCAAACCTCAACTTCTCCACAACTGAAGGCATCCTCCTCCCAACATATTTATCCTTCTTTTTACTTTACCTTAGTGAATAACCCCAGTCAAAGCAAAAGCCAAAGATATACCCCTGATTCTTCTCTCTCCTTTACTCTCCCATGCAATCACTAAGTCCAATCATTTTTACTTCCAGAATAGTTTCCAAATCTATTTATGTAGTCTCTACATTTCTGCTATCACTATCCTAGTTTAGGCCAACACCATTTCTAAACTGTAATACTTTCACAGCCTCCTTGTTTCAGTCTTTTTCTTTGGAATCTATTCTTTGCACTATAGGCAGTGTGTATCTTTTGAAAAGGTAAATCAGCCTGGTGCGGTGGTTCACACCTGTAATCCTAACACTCTGGGTGGGTGGATTGCTTGAGCTCACGAGTTTGACTAGCCTGAGCAAAAAAGCAAGACCCCATCTCTACTGAAAATAGAAAAACTGAGGCAACAAGATCGCTTGAGCCTGAGTTGGAGGTTGCTGTGAGCTATGATGCTACTGCACTCTACCCAGGGTGACACCTTGAGACTCTGTCTCAAAAAAAAAAAAAAAAAAGAAAAGGTAAATCAAATTGTATCACTCCCTGCCAGGCGCAGAGGCTAATGCCTATAATCCTAGCACTCTCCAAGGCCGAGGTGGGTAAATTGCCCTGAGCGCATAGGTTCGAGACCAAACTGAGCAACAGCCAGTCCTCAGTCTCTAAAAATAGCAAGGTGTGTGGCAGGCACCTATAATCTCAGCTACTTGGGAGGCTGAGGCAAGAGAATCACTGAAGCCCAAGTGTTTGAGGTTGCTGTCAGCTATGATGCCATGGCACTCCACCAAGGTGACAAAGTAATATTCTCTCTCAAAAAACAAAAAATAACGCCTGTAGTCCCAGCTACTAGGGAGGCTGAGGCAAAAGAATCGCTTAAGCCCAAGAGCTGGAGGTTGCTGTGAGCAGTGTGACGCCACGGCACTCTACCCAGGGCGATAAAGTGAGACTCTGTCTCTACAAAAACAAACAAACAAACAAAAAAAATAATCATATCACTCCCATATATAAAAATCTTCAATGAGTCCCCACTGGATACAAAGGAAACCTACCTTCCTTAACAGGGAAGGTTAAGCTGGGCCCTTCAGGATCTGGCCTACTGCCAGTCTTTATAGACTCTGTGCTAAAATTCTCACTCTGTTCCTTAGCCTCTCTAGCTTCTGAGATTTTGCATATGCTGTTGCCTCTTCATGAAACTCTCTCCATAGCTCCCTAATTCCACTTCATTTATTCTTCCAACTTCATCTCATTCAATGCATGTCTTTTGAGCGCACACTCTGGGCCAGGCACCATGTGAGGCACTAGCTATGCTGCAGTGAATAAGACAGACATGAACAAGACAGTTGTGAACAAATTTTGCCTTCAGAGTTTGCAGTCTGGTACTGGAGAGGATGTGAAATAAACAAACACACAATTACAGCACATAAACACACAAAATTACAAATTGTGATAAGGCTATCAAAGAACAGAACAGGGTGATAGGTAAGAGAATAAGGAGGTGGGGGTGATTTAGCTTGAGGGGTCAGGCAAAGTCTGATATTTAAGCTGAGCTGTGAAGGAGTGGAGTCAGCAGATGAGTAGAGGCAAAAGTGTTCCAGGCAAAAGACACAGTAAGTGGGAAGGCCCTGAGGAGAAAGGGAAATGGTATATTTAGGAGATACAGGAAGGCTACTGGGACTGAATAGTGCACTGAGAGCAAGAGGGATGATATGAGGTCGAAGAGGTAGGCAGGGGCCATGGTAAGGGGAATGAATTTTATTCTATAATCAATGAAAAGAGATTAAGGCCATGCTTTTAAATATGGGTCAAACTGGAGAAAGAGTGACATCATTTTGAGAAAAGAGTAGAAAATATCAGAGTGTATCATGGCTCGGCACCTGTGGCTCAACAGGCTAAGGCGCCAGCCACATACACCTGAGCTGGCGGGTTCTTATCCAGCCCGGGCCCGCCAAACAACAATGACGGCTGCAACCAAAAAAAAAAAAAAATGGCTGGGCGTTGTGGCGGGTGCCTGTGGTCCCAGTACTTGGGAGGCAGAGGCAAGAGACTCTTGAGCCCAGGAATTGGAGGTTGCTATGAGCTGTGATACCATGGCACTCTATCCAGGGTGACAGCTTGAGGCTCTGTCTCAAAATATATATATATATCAGAGTGTATCATAGGATCTTGTAGGAAGGATAAGTATATTTTATGAAACTTTTCCATTTCTACCATAACTAAACTGAATCATGAGGAAGGTTGGGCTTCAGTGATTCTCTTGCCTCTCTTTCTGTGGTATACATATACCATAGTTCATTTATCCATTCTTGAATTGATGGGCACTTTGGTTGTTTCCACATCTTGGCAATCGTGAATTGAGCTGTGACAAACATACCAGTGCAGGCTCGGTGCCTGTAGCTCAGTGGCTAGGGTTCCAGTCACATATACCAGGGCTGGCAGGTTCAAACCTGGCCCGGGCCTGTCAAACAACAATGATAACTATAACAACAACAACAAATAGCTGGGCATTGTGGTGGGTGCCTGTAGTCCCAGCTACTTGGGAGGCTGAGGCAAGAGAATCACTTAAGCCCAAGTGATTGAAGTTTGAAGTTGCTGTGAACTGTGACACCATGGCACTCTACCCAAGGTGACAGCGTAAGACTGTCTCAAAAAAAAAAAAAAAAAATAGGGCTGCGCCTGTGGCTCATCGAGTAGGGCGCCGGCCCCATATACTGAAGGTGGCGGGTTCAAACCCTGGGTTGGTCGAACTGCAAAACAGAAAAAAAATAGCTGGGCATTGTGGCAGGCGCCTGTAGTCCCAGCTACTCGGGAGGCTGAGGTAAGAGACTCTCTTAAGCCCAGGAGTTGGAGGTTGCTGTGAGCTGTGTGACACCATGGCACTCTACCGAGGGTGATAAAGTGAGACTCTGTTCTCTACAAAAATAAATAAATAAATAAAATCCCATACTAGTGCAAATTTCCTTATGGTAAAATTATTATTTTTTTTCCCTTTGAATAGATACCTAGTAATGCAATCATATGGAAGATCTACTTTTATTATTATTATTATTTTTTAGAGACAGAGTCTCATTTTGTCACCCTTGGTAGAGCACTATGGCATCATCCAGCTCTTGGGCTTAGGTGATTCTCTTTCTTCAACCTCCCGAGTAGCTGTGACTATAGGCACCTGCCACAACGCCTGGCTATTTTTTTGTTTCAGTTTGGCCGGGGCTGAGTTCGAACCCACCACCTTTGGTATAAGGGGCTGGAGCCCTACTCACTGAGCCATAGACGCCACCTGAAAGATCAACTTTTAGTTCTTTGAGGATTCTCCCATACTTCTTTCCAAAACAGCTGTTTTGGTTTCCAGTCCCAGCAACACTGTATAATGTTCCCTTCTCTCCACATACATGCCAGCATGTGCAGCTTTGTGACTTTGTGATGTGGGCTAGTATCACTGGGGTTAGGTGATATTTCAAGGTGGGTCTTTTTTTTTTTTTGAGACAGAGCCTGAAGCTGTCACCGTGGATAGAGTGTTGTGGCATCACAGCTCACAGCAACCTCCAATTCCTGGGCTCAAGCGAGTCTCCTGCCTCCGCCTCCCAAGTAGCTGGGACTACAGGTG
>CAUYON010169782.1:0-12110 GCA_963573935.1 Arctocebus calabarensis
TGTCTTTATATAGTGATCAAGAAAATGCCATGAAGGCTATCTGTAACAGTACGATCAAAACATTTCTGAATGTATATGAATTGTGCCCTATGATTGCACCAATGTACAGAATTATGATTCAATAAAATTATAAAAAAAAAGAATCATTCAGAGAATTAACAAAAGAAGTTGAGTTTTTGAAAAAAATAAATAAAATAGATAAAACTTTGACCAGACTAACCAGAAATAGAAAACTAAAATCTCTAGTAACCTCAATCAGAAATGATAAAGGGGGAATAACAACAGTTGCCACAGAGATATAAGAGATTATTATTATTTTTTTCTTTTTGCAGTTTCTGGCCGGGGCTGGGTTTGAACCCGCCAACTTCAGCATATGGAGCTGACGTTCTACTCTTTTGAGCCACAGAGACCACCCTAGGAGATTATCTTTTAATACAACAAGAAACTCTATGCGCAGAAATTTGACAATGTGAAGGAAATTGATCAATATCTGGAGTCACACTCTCTGCCTTGACATAGCCAGGAAGAAATAGATCTCCTGAACAGACCAATTTCAAGCACTGAGATCAAAGAAACAACAAAAACCTCCCAACAAAAATAATGCCCTGGTCTGGATGGCTTCACACCAGAATTTCTGTTTTTTATTTTTTTATTAAATCATAACTGTGTTCATGAATGCATTCATCAGGTACTATGTGTTAATATGATATACAATGTGGAATGTTTACATCTAACTGATCCCCTTTGCTTACTTATTTGCTGTGGTAAGACATTTATACTCTATTATTAATAGTTTTAAAATGTATCATTGTCACACCAGACTTATATCAAACCTCCAAAGAATACCTTATTCCCATACTGAAAATTCATTCCAAAAAATTGAGGAGGGAAGAATATTCCCCAACACATTCTATGAAACAAACATCACTCTGATACCAAAACCAGGAAAAGACCCAACCTAAAAGGGGAATTTTAGAACAATTTCAACAATGAATATAGATGCGAAAATTCTCAACAAAGTCTTAGCCAATAGCCCACAGCTTCTCATCAAAAAATTCATACCTCACCATCAAGCAGGTTTTATTTCAGTAATCTAAGGCTAGTTTAACACACACAAGTTCATAAACATAATTCACCTTATCAACAGAAGCAAAAGCAAAGACCATAAGGTCCTTTCAATCGATGCAGAAAAAGCATTCGATAAAATCCAACATCTTTTTCTAATCAGAACACTGAAGAATGTATGCACAGGTGGCACATTTCTAAACTGATTGAAGCCATCTATGATAAACCCACACCTAATATTTTACTGAATGGAGTAAAACTGAAAATTTTTCCACTTAGAACTGGAACCACACAAGGTTGTCCTCTATCACCACTATTATCAAACACAGTGCTGGAAGTTCTAGACAATAAAAGCAGGCAAGAGAAGGAAATAAAGGGCATCCCAATGGGAGCAGAGGAGGTCAAACTCTCCCTCTTTGCTGGCCATATGATCTTATGATTAGAGAACCCCAAAGACTCAACCCCAAGACTTCAGGAAGTGATAAAAAATACAGTGATGTCTTAGGATATAAAATCGATGTCCATAAATCATTAGCCTTTGTATATGCCAAGAACAGCTGAGATGAGAAACTAATTAAGGACACAATCCCCTTCATAGTAGCTTCAAGGAACATGAAATACCTAGGAATATACCTAAAAAAAAAGGTGAAGGACTGCTTTATAGAAAATTATGAAACCCTAAGAAAAGAAATAGCAGAGGATACTAACAAATGGAAGAACATACCATGTTCATGGTGGGGAAGAATCAACAATGGTGAAAAGTCTATGCTTCCCAAAGCAATTTACAGATTCAATGTAATACCCATTAAAATACCAACATCAGACCTTCAAGACTTCATTTTGTGTGGAACAATTAAAAACCCTGTATAGCTAAGGCAATTCTTAAAAACAAAGCTGGGGGCATCAGCCTACCAGACTTTGGGCTTTACTACAAGGCCATAGTGATCAAAACAGCATGGTATTGACACAAAAGCAGACATAGACATCTGGAACCAAATGGAAAACCAGGAGATGAAACTAATATCTTAAAGTCACCTAATCTTTGGTAAACCAAACACGATCATATACTGGGAGAATCAATCCCTGTTCGATATATGGTGATGGGAAAACTGGGTATCCATATGTAAAAGACTGAAATTGGATAAGCACATTTCTCCACTCACTAAAATTAATTAAAGATGGATAAAAGACCTAAACTTAAGGCGTGAAACTGTAAAAATCCTCAAAGAAAGCATGGGAAAAACACTTGAAGATATCATCTTGGGTAAAGACTTTATGAGTAAGACTTCCGCTGCAATTGCAATATCAACAAAATATGCAAATAGGACTTAATTAAACTGAATAGGTTCTGCACAGCTAAGGAGACAACCACCAAAGAAAATAGACAACCTAAACAGTGGGAAAGATATTTGCATATTTTGAATTAGACAAAAGCTTGATAACTAGGATCTATAGAGAATTCAAATTAATCAACATTAAAACAAGCCAACAACTCCTTATATCACCGGGCAAGAGAGATGAAAAGAAACTTTTCTAAAGAAGACAGATGAATGACTAACAAACATATGAAAAAATGCTCATTATCCCTAATTAATGGAGAAATGCAAATTATAATCACCCTGAGATATCATCTAACCCCAGCGAGAATGACCCACATCCCCAAATCTCAAAACTGCAGAAACTGGTGTGGATGTGGAGAGAAGGGAACACTACTTTGCTGGTGGTACTGCAAACTAATAAGTTTTCAAAGGGAAGCATTAGAACCCTCAAAGAACTCAAACTAGACCTCCCATTTGATTCTGCAATCCCATTACTGAGCATCTACGCAGAAGAAAAAAAAAATCCTTTTCCCATAAGGTACTTGCAGTAGACTGTTTAGCAGAGCTCAAGTTACAATCACTGAAATATGGAAATAGTTTAAATGCCTACCAACCCAGGAATAGGTTAACAAGCTATGATATATGTATACCACAGAATATTATTCAGCCATCACAAAATGGAGCCTTTACATCTTTTGTATTAACCTGGATGGAAGTGGAACATTCTTCTTAGTAAAGCATCACAAGAACGGAGAGGCATGAATCCTATGTACTCAAGTTTGATATGAGGACAATTAATGACACGGTGTGGGTGAGGGAAGGGAAGAGCAGAGAGAAGGAAGGAGTGAGGGGGGTGGGGTCTTAGTGTGTGCCACACCTTTTGGGGGCAAAACACGATTGTAAGAAGGACTTTACCAACAAATACAATCAGTGTAACCTGGTTTCTTGTACCCTCAATGAATCCCCAACAATTAGAAAAAAAAAAATTTATTCTTTAGCTGGTATTGTGGTGGGGGCCTGTAGTCATAGCTGCTCAGGAGGTTGAGGCAGGAGAATCACTCAAGGCCAAGAGTCTGAGCTTGCTATGAACCACAGCGCTCAACCCAGGGTGACAGAGTGAGACTGTCTCAAAAAAAAAAAAATCTTTAAAGAACACACAGAAGGGTGTGGACCAAACAACCGAGTAGACCACATGCTGGCAGGCAGGTACCTCGTGCGTGCCTAGCATGGGCTTCTGCGGTGCTTCCCAAGCCTTGTTCCAGTCTAGGGAAAAAGTGCTCCTTTGCCCAGGTAAGTGCTTTAACTTGAGCATCATTTCTTCTTGCATTTGGGTCTTCTCTTGTGCTCAGAAGATAAGTTTGGAATGAATTTGAGTATCTGTCCTAATCAAGGTTTTCTGGCTTTGTTTTTTGTTTTTGTTTTTGAGACAAAGTCTCAAGATGTCACCCTGGGTAGAGTGCCACGGCATCACAGCTCACAGCAACCTCAAACTCTTGGGCTCAAGCAATTCTCTTGTCTCATTCTCCCAAATAGTTGGGACTACAGGCACCCGCCACAGTGCCTGGCTATTTTTTGGTTGTAGTTGTCATCATTTGGCAGGCCTGGGCTGGATTCAAACCTACCATCTCTGGTGTATGCGGCTGGTGCCGTAGCTGCTGAGCTACCGGTAGCAACCCCAAACTTCTAGCTTTTGTTTTTCATCCTCTTACACCAACTTCTGCATGATCTAATTTGGTTTTAACGAGCCTGTGCAGAGTCCCACTTGATTTTGTCACTTAGAACAAAAGGACTCCATTTTTCTCTTCTCTTGTAGACCTTCCACAGAGAGAAAGGGGATAAAATGGTCAAGCTTGATGGCTCATGCCTACAATCCCAGCACTTTGGTAGCTTTTGGTAATCTGTCTACATTCTTAGAACAGAGTGTCTTACCCAAAGCATTCAGAAATTAATAAAGCTGGATGAGTTGGCTGATGCTTGCCCTCGGTAGACTGCAGCAGGATCGCTTGAGGCCAGGAGTTTGAGGTTCCAGTGAGTTGTGATTACAGTTGTGCATAGCTTACTGCAGGCACATGCTGCCATAACTCAGCTGATTTTTTTTTTTTTTTTTTGAGACAGCCTGGGTTGAGTGCTGTGGCATCACAGGTCACAGCAACCTCCACATTGAGTGATTCTCTTACCTTGGCCTCCCAAGTAGCTGGGACTACAGGTACCCGCCACAACACCTGCCTATTTTTTGGTTGTAGTTTTGGCAGGCTCAGGCTGGATTTAAACCTGCCAGCTCTGGTGTTTGTGGCTGGTGCCTTAGCCACTTGAGCTACAGGCGCTGAGCCAACCTGGCTGATTTTTAAAGTTTTTTTAAAAATTATTTTGTAGAGGCCAGGCGCGGTGACTCATGCTATAATCTTAAAACTCTGGGAGGTTGAGGCTGTAATCCTAGAACTCTGGGAGAATTGCCTGACCTCATGAGTTTGAGACCAGCCTGAGCGAGAGCAAGACCTGTAAAAAAAATAGCTGGGTGTTAATGGTGGGCACACTTGGGAGGCTGAGGTGAGAGGATCATTTGAGTCTAAGAGTTTGAGGTTGCTGTGAGTTATGATGTCACAGCACTTTAAAAAAAAATGTTTTGTGTTTGTCTTGAAATCTTGGCCTCAACTAATCCTCTTGCCTCAGCCTCCCAGAGTGCTTGGAGCACAGGCCAGATGCTAGCTTTATAGCTTGTGTTCACAAGGGACAGTTCACTCAGTAATGAAACTAAAAGATGGCTTAATTACTTTTTCTGGAGCTTACAAATTGAGACAGCTTGCATTGGAGTAAGACTAAGCAACTGGCTTTTCCTTACCCTAAGTTCCTGATTCTAAAAGAGACACTATGTTCATTCATTCTGGCTCAGTACAGTGACAAAAAGGGCAATTTTTCACAGATTGTGATGAAGTTGGTGTTCAACTGGTGGGTCAGTGGGACTTTATCTGGAGTTCACACTAGATTGGTAAATACCATCCAGGCTTGTCGCTTGCACATCAACATGGTAACGTTAGATTAGGGCACTTGTCTACCTCAAGGTCCAGTATGAAGTCATGTGGAAGTAATTCATGTTTAGCCAGTGGCTGATTTGAGATGGGAATGGCCTTAGGTGGCAAAGGCCCTCAAGGTTAAGAGGCTCCCAGTTGGCAGTTCAAAGGTGGAATGAAGGCAGAGCCACAGGATCAAGCCAGTTCCTGTGCTGTCTGCAGCCCTCCAGGCCTGGGAATGGCTGCAGGAAGCTGAATTTTACCTTCCTACCATGGTAGGGGGATTGGGAGGCAGTGAGTCTCCCTTCTAAGAGGGATGCGAGAGCCTGAGCACAGAACTGATCTCTCAGTGCCCAGCAACACTCATTTACTCATGGTTGTTGTCAGGACTCAGACAAAGCACTGTTTCCCCTGTGGGGGCAAGAGGGCAAGGGAGAATGTATAAAAAGCATTATTGTCTTGGCTGTTTGACAAGTTGCTAGGCGTTAATAGTTAACACTTACTAAATTATATTTAGATCAGCAGAAAACCTTGAGGCTTTAATAGAATTCAAATAATTTTGGGCTCAAATTCCGTGGATATGGCAGGCCGCTGAGTGCAGTAAAAGGCATTTCAAAATGGAGTGTGATCCAGGTTCACATATGTTGTCAAGAAATACATGAGTCTCCCCTAAGATTCTCCTGCTTCTGCGGAGGGTATTCCCTGGGTGCACTGTTCCTCCTCCTCTTTGGGCCTTGTCACAAGGGCCAGGTTTGCTCTGCTGCTGCCTGACGGGGGAGAGGCCTGCGGGCCCCTTTCCACAGAGGAGGATTCTTTTGGTTGATTGTGCAAAAATAAGTTTGCCAAACAATGGTCTGACTGGAATAAGCACTTTATTTTTTAAAAATGACAATAGAAAAGTACCTTTAAACAGTTTATAAAAGCATAATAGACCATGTGGAAACGCCTGTTTGTTTTCGTAGAAGCTTCACCAAGCGCCGTGCCGAGGCTACCGCAGGCCCTTGTCCGCTGAGGTGGATGGATCACGAGTGCATGAGCTGCTTTCTGGTAAGTAACAGCTCCTCTCTCCTGGTCTGGTTGATTTCTGTTTTTTGTCATCACCTTTAAAAGCTTTACATCTTCATTTCTAATGGAATATAATGAAATAAAACCAAACCCAAAGCAATCATATAATCATTAAAACACTGAAGTTTTCAACACAAGGTGAACAGATTGGTAAGAAAGTCTGTGATCATGTTTAGCTAGATCAGCACTTGAGATTCTCAGGTGAATGGAATTTTACACATGGCTCTTGTACAAGGGAAAGATGAACTGTCAAAACTCTGGAGCTATGTCAACTTACCACACAAAACTGCTTTTGGCTTTGAGGAAGTCTTGAGGAAAGCTGAATGATTTTTGTTCCAAACACCCTGTCCTGTGTCAGCACAGTCGCTAACTCACAGTGACACACACCCTTCGCGTGGGTGTGTTGAATGGTCCATTGGCACATGCTGCCTAGACTTGGGCCCACTAGCTCAGCTCAGGCAATGGTTTGCAAATCACTTGAGATGTGAGCTGCCCGTGGCAACCAAGTGGGGTGGGCAAAGCCAGCTCTCGAGTGGAGCAGGGCCGGCTCCAAGTGCTTGCTGCCTGTCTTCCTCCGGACAGTGGGGATGGCTCTGGGAACGTGAGTCATGCTTCAAGTGGTTACACACACAGGACCGTGCTGCTATAAAGATAAACACAGAGCTGCAAACAGTAACACTTGGCACAGTTTGTATGCTCATCTGGAAGTGCCAGGGCTTTCTAAAGACACTCTCTTATCAGGAATTTTTACCATCACAAGTTTTCCTTGCCTAGTTGTGAATAAGCCATTAAGGTAGAAGCTCCGGGAGGATTCTGATTGTCTTGTAAAGCCATCCTACTAGAACCAGGACTACAGACCTAAGGACACACATCACTAATGCACCCTGGACTCCGGCCAGGGAAACAGATTGCTATACATTCACAATACAATTCAGGAAATTTTGATAATATTTAGAAACGTGCCTCAAACATGCAGCTTAGAGAAAAAAATAGATATTTTTAGTTACAAGCATTCAAAAGTCAAGCACAAAAACTGTGATCCAACCCAGTGTAAGATCATCCATCCTATCATACTTAAATGTTTGGTATAAAAATATTCACTTTCTTGGTTGTATTGTTGAATTTTTATGTTTCGTTTGAAAATAATCTTCAAACTGTACAGAAATGTATATCATGCATTCACAAATAACATACTATTTCTTACAATTATACAGTGTAAAAGAGTAAAACATTTTTATTATATTTTTTTCTTCAAGGAAAACAGATGTGTGATAGAGGCTGTGGTAAAGTCTTGACGGGATCAAAACTGGGCAGGGTTTTTTCAAGCCTGAAACAGAAAGAAAAACACGTTAGGAGAGCAGGCCTCAAAACCATGTACAATATTTCTCCCTAGATGCTATAGCTTCCTTTTGGAGATGCCTCTGAAAAGGAGAATTAATGGGCTAGATGACAGTGGGTATGTGTATTTATAAATACAAACATTTACTTACCATCCACATAAAGACTACACACAAATCAGGTACATGAGTAGTAGATCACCAGGGGACTGCAGCAAATGTTGGTCAAAATAGGAATAAGGCTTGATACTGCTACGTTCACGTGGTACATGTCTGGTCTATGAAAATTAGGTCAACTTAAGGAGGGGGTCAACTATGGAGGTTCTACTGTATTTAATTTCCACTCGTCTCTTCCTATTTTTTGGTTGTAGTTGTCATTGTTTGGCAGGCCCAGGCTGAGCTACAGGTGCCGAGCCCCACTTGTCTCTTTTATTTTTTATCTTTTACAGTTATTTCAGTAACAATGCACACATTTTGATCTTTGTTAAGCAGATTTCAATGAGCTTATCTCAGCCCAATGCTGACATCAATATGGTAATTCATATGTTCAGACGTTTATTTTTACTCACTTGTCTCTTAATAGAAGAATCTTCCATATCTCACTGAACTTGCTAGGAAATGCTCATGTATTTGTTTTGCTTTATGGCAGAAAAGAACAGTAGACTCCTTGACTTCCACTGACAAGAGTTCCACCCTGCTCCCAGGGATTTTCTTAAACATATCTCACCTCTATTGTGTTTGGATTTACTTAATAGTAAAACATCCTTTCATAAATTACAGTCTTACTGTATGTCATTCATTTCCCTTTCTCCAAGTCCAAGGTAGGAAGAGGCTATAAAGAAAACTGATTATGGGCGGTGCCTGTGGCTGAAAGGAGTAGGGCACCGGCCCCATATACCAGACGTGGCGGGTTCAAAAACTGCAAAAAAAAGAAAATTGATTACTACTCATAACCTATCAAATGGTTCCAAGTTAGACTTACTTGGGAAAATGTGTTTAGCAGTTAAGTCCTGATTTAGTTGAATACTCCAACATAGCTTAATTAACTACTTGTAAGTAAGTATTCCTATACAAACCAAATCCATACAATGTTGGTTGCATGTTAACTATGATCTAATAGTTGTTGGATGACAGTATAAATGGGTGGAAATAAAAATGGCCTGCATCTTGAGACCCAGTATGATCATTAGGTCCCTGTGACTCGGGACGAGGAGAGAGCTTTCCAGGGCAGGCATCTGGACACCCAGAACCTCAGGTGTGATATTATACTTTAAGTTCTTAGAAATACTAGTACCAGCACATCAACTTAATTATGCTTACTGTAGAGAGGCCAAAGTAGAGAGCGCTTTGCACTCCAGCACTGTGAGGGCCTGACACACCCCGTAGGACCACCCCTGTTATCCCAGAACTTTCTGAACCAGGAGGGTCTGTCCCCGTGAGTGAACAAGGGGAGAAGCTCCTGCAGTTGCCTGCTTCCTTTGTGGGGAGGCTGACCATTTGTTACCACATGCTCTGTGAGGAGTGAGCAGGGCCAGTGGAAAGGAGCCCCTCTTGGAAATACCTGGCTGGGTGGGAGGAGGACATGACCAGTGTGGGGCACCTCTACCAGGGCTGCAGGGCCAGGCCTCATCTTGGGGACTAGAGCAGCTAATGTTCCCTAACACTCCAGGACCTTCTCAGCCTGACACACTTCCCCCTTACTACTATTTTTTTTTTTTTTTTTGAGGCAGAGTCTTATTATGTCGCCTTTGGTAGAGTGTTGTGGCATTACAGCTCATGCAACTGCCAACTCTTGGGCTCAAGTGATTCTCTTGCCTTAGCCTCTCAAGTAGCTGGGATGACAGGTGTCCACCACAACGCCCAGCTATTTTTTTGTCGTCGTTTGGCAGGCTTGGGTTCGAACCCCCCAGCTCTGGTGTATGTAGCTGGCACCCTAGCCGCTGAGCCCCTCACCTAGTTCCTGACTCACTGCCCTACGCTCTGGTCACTGTAAACAGTGCGGTGAAACCAGCTTCTAGACACTGGATCCAAGGCCAGTTTCCTTCCTCAGCAAGCCCCACATCTTTTTAAATTTGACCACGTGGCCAGCCCACGCTGTTGATTCCAGGAAATCCTTATAGAGAACAGTCACTCTATAGCTATTCCTACTTTGGAACAAGTCACAGGGACAGCACTGGGCTCTCTTGGGAGAGCAGCTGGGACTAAATGTGGGGACCTGGCCTCGAGACTAATGAGCTGCAACCAGAACGCAGGCAGAGGAAGATGGACCACGTGCACCAGCTCTGCTCACTCCTGGCAGGTGGAGTCCCTGCTGCATCTGGCCAGCAGCACTGTTTGGCAGCACCCTGGCTGCTCAACATCCGATCTCCTCGAACATCTGTGAACAAACCTACACTGCCAGCCCTGCCCCTCTATGGACTCTGCACCTGGCTCCTGGCATCCTTCCAGCCCCTTTAGATGAGACCTCAAAGGCAACATGACTAACCCCGTGCCAACCTCCTGGCCCCCAGTCTCTGTCCCCATCCTCTACCAGGACTCTGCATAGCCCTGTTCTCAGGTCCCCTCCTTAGTGCTTCTGCTTGTGTCTGCATCCACTTTGCTTCTGGGCTGCCAGACAATAGCGATCCCTAAAATATCCCTACCACAAATCTCTGAGGGCCCTGAGCTCCAAATCCCTAACACACACTGCGAGGTCCTCATAAGCTCGGTCAGTCTGTGACTGCAGCGGCGGCTATGTGCGCCCACTTCCTCTCCTCTGCTGCCCGGGTTCCCCACAGCACACAGACCCCAGTATTAAGACTCACTGTGTCTGCTCCTGTCAGCCCTGCAGGCGTTCCCCTCTGAACTAGCTGGAACCCTCACTGTCCGGCCACTTCTCTGACCTTCACAGGGATTAACATGGATTGTTACTTTCCCGTCTACCCTCTTCTTCCCTTCCTCAACCCCAGACATGATCCTTTGTCTTTCTCCTGGTGAAAGTGCAGTCCCACCTGTACCCTGGGGCACACGGCCTGGGCCTCAGCTCCCAGTCTGACAATGCCAGGCTGGGGCCACAGCACCTTGAGCATGGCCACTGGGCATCTCTGGGGGTGGGAGGGCACCTCCCTCCAGCTTTCCTGGGCAATAAGCAGGCCGTTCTGACTTCACACTCTCTCCCTTTCTTCCTGGACCAGAGTCTGGTACTTTGGCTGATGAGAAGGGCCCATCTTCTAAAGTGAGAAAAACACGGGCGGGAAGAGGAGGGAGAGGGCTTGCAGCTTCCTGAGCCTCTATAACTGTGCCATGAAGTGTAACCCTCACATGGGAAAAGAATGTATCCACACTGTCATAGATACTCCCAGATGGAACAGAAGGTCAAAATGTGGCTATTTCAGTCCCTGTAAACAAGGAAGAGGTTCAGCTAGGAACAGAGTTCAACCCTGGAATGTATTCACAAGGCCATTTCCATCAGACTCCAAAGGTATCCGGGAACAACAGCACAGGGATGACGGGAACAGCAGAGGGATGACGGGCGTGGGCAGGTCCTTGCCACGGAGCCTTTCCTGGACTGGGTGGCAGCAATACACAGGTCAAGTCTCCTTGTCCCAAGTAAACTGGAACTGCTCAATCTGAAGACATTGGCAACTGTCACCTGATAGCTTTAGGAATCTTATAAAATTCAGAAACCTCTCATTCCCTAGTCTTTGATGGAGAAGGTCAGCATGTTGCTGACTGCGGGGTGACCATGCCCAGAGGCCAGGGGTGGCTGCTGCGCCCAGCCAGCTTTGTCCAGATGCCCTGTGAGCTGCTGCTCCCAGCAGTGGGAAAGAATCCCCCAGTCCACCCACATACACTTGACTTAGCTACTGCTGATGTCTTCCTGAGTTTCTCTAACATTTATTCATTTTTACCAAAAGTCGGATAAAGAATATTTTTCTTCATCCAATTGCAAATAAACATACGACCTAGTAGTGGTTTTACACTTAACAGCTTGATTTTTGAAAAAGTTAGTGATACTCATTTATAATAAAGACATTTAAAAAACATGTCATTTGAAAAGTTCAGTCTTGGGCAGCGCCTGTGGCTCAGCGAGTGGAGTGCCGGCCCCATGTGCTGAAGGTGGCGGGTTCAAACCTGGCCTCAGCTGAACCGCAAAGCAGGGAAATAGCCGGGCATTGTGGTGGGCACCTGTAGTCCCGGCGGCTACTCAGGAGGCTGAGGCAGGAGAATCGCCTAAGCCCAGGGGTTGGAGGTTGCTGTGAGCTGGGAGATGCCACGGCACTCTACCAAGGGCGATAAAGTGAGACTCTGTCTCTACAAAAAAAGAAAAGTTCACA
>CAUYON010169784.1:0-19629 GCA_963573935.1 Arctocebus calabarensis
GAAGGTGGCGGGTTCAAACCCAGCCTCGGCTGAACTGCAAAACAGAAAAATAGCCGGGCGTTGTGGCGGGCACCTGTAGTCCCAGCTACTTGGGAGGCTGAGGCAAGAGAATCGCCTAAACCCAGGAGTTGGAGGTTGCTGTGAGCAGTGTGATGCCACGGCACTCTACCAAGGGCGATCGAGTGAGACTCTGTCTCCACAAAAAAAAAAAAAAGCATTAAGAGAATAAAAAGACAAACTGTAATGCTGGGAGAAAATATTTGAATATTAGCATCATATATCTGATAAAGGATTTGTATCCAAAATATATAACGCACCCTCAAAATTCTACAATAAGGGAACAAATAATTAAATTTAAAAATTGGCAAAATATTTGAACAGATATTTACCATAGAAACTATAAGGAAGGCAAATAAGCTCATAAAAAGGTCCCCAACATTATTTGTCACTAGGGAGATGCAAATTAAAACCACGATGTGATATCACTACATATTTCTTAGGATGAGTAAAATTGAAAAGCACTGACCACACTAACTGTTGGTGGTGCAGAGGACTTGGAATTCTCATGCCCTGCTGGTGGGGATGGGGGTAAAACGATAACCACTTTGGAAAACAGTTCAGCAGTTTCTTAAACATACACCTGAGACATGATTCAGCCATTGCCCTACTAGGTATTTACCCAAGAAAAAAGGAAGCATATGTCTACACAGAGATTTGTATGTGGGTGTTCACGGCAGTTTTATTTGTAACATTCCAAAACTGAATACCGCCCAAATAGCCACCACCACGAGAATGGACGAACAAACCATGGAATGTGTGTGCAGTGCAATAACACTCAGCAATAAAGCTGAATGAACTCTACAACGTGGATGCACCGCTAAGTAATTATACCAAGTGAAAGAACTCAGACAACAAGTGAGAATTCTCACTGTATGATTCTTTTTGTATAAAACTTTAGAAAATCGGAGTTAAGCAGACCAGTGAGGGCCCAGGGTCAGAGGTCAGGAGTGGCAAAGGAAGTAGGAGAAGGGAGAGATTACAATAGTGGTGATGGTTTCACAGGTATAGATATCAAAACTTATCAAACTGGGTGTGTTAAGTTTGTGTAGTTTATTGTATGTCAACTATACCTCAACCAAGTGGTTAGGAAAAATTGATACTTGATTTAGTAGTCAGAAAACTTTTGAATGTATATATTAGTTTCCTAAAGATTAGCTTAAATCACGTGGCTCAAAATAATACGTTTATTTTCTCACTGTTCTGGTGATCCCAAGTCTGAAGTGGGCCTTGCTGGGCTATAGCAAGGGGCTGGCGGGGGCTGCAGGGCTGAGCTCCTGCTGGAGGCTCCAGGGAAGAACCTGCTTCCCCATCTTCCCATCATCTAGAGGCCGACTGCATTCTGGGCTGGTAGGCACATTCTCCTTCAATTACTGTGAGGCTGACCTCTTCTGCCTCTTTTTCCCACTATGAAGAACTCTTTTAACTATATTAGGTCCACTTGGATAATCTGGGATAATTTCTTTATGTTGAGCTCAACCAGTTAGCATCCTAGTTCCATCTGCAACCTTAAACCATGTCATGTAACATACTATAGTCACATGCAAATGCCAGGGATTAGCGTAGGAACATCTTTGTGGGCCGTTATTCTGCCTACTAAATAATTTAGGTATGTGACTATACTTCAAATGTAAATTTTATGAAACCTAAATACAGATTGAGTATTTCTGATGAAAACTTAGTGGTCAAATTGAGTTATGCTATAAGTGGATTCCAAAGACTTAGTATAAAAAATAAACTATTTCATTAACAATTTTATACATTGAAACATTGAGGTTTGGATATGTTGTGTTAAATAAAATCTATTGTTAAGATAAAAGACAACCTAACAGAAAAATGGGTAAAGGGTATTAACAAGAAGAAATACAAATGGCCTATAAACATGTCACAAGGTTCTTGATGTAAAAGGACTGCTAGTACCCAATATTGGGGACAGTATGCAGAAATGGCCATTCTCACACTTTTGATGGAGCATAATCTGACAAAGATTTTCCAAAAGCAATTTTGCTATGTCTAAAAGAATTTAAAAATGAAATTTCCTGTAACCTGTTATTAATTTTTAACAATTTTTTCCAAGGAAAAACAAATGCACAAAAATGTATGTATAATGATCCTCAGTGTAACACATCTCTACTCAAAAAAAAAAGACAGAAACTTGCTCATCCATCAAAGCGGTAGTAGTTAAATAATTTCTGGTATAGTCATACCAGTATGGGGTATATATATAAAAGGGTTCTAAGCTGAATGTCAAGTAAAAAATAAAAGTGTCAAAAAATATTTTAGTAGGATCCCATCCCAATTTCTGTTACTGTCTGCTCCTAATAGCCCATAAATTAATATATGAATTTATAAAAAGCTTACACCTTGGGGGAGAGAATTATGAGGCCGCTTTTCTGCTTTGCTCTGTAACGTTTGCATAAAAAATAACTTTAAATAATGTTAAGGTTGAAAAAAAAAAGGGCGTATAATTCACATAGCACTGTCCATGCCTGCCTAATGGGCGCTGCCATCTGACTACCGCTGAGCTTTCCCTGAATGCTCCCCTACTTAATGTGTCAGGGGCCAGGCCATCCTGCCCAGGGTGTCTGTGGAATGTCCATCCATCATTTCTGTGCAAAAGGAGTGATTTTTCCCTCTTCTCCCTTCTGCAAACATTTAGCGTGGCAGGCCTCTCAACCTCCCTCAGACTAACATCAAGTAGTATCCACTTTCTGTCCAGATTTTCAACTGGTGTGCTGCAAAAATTTTAAAGATCATCAATCAAATTATTTTCAAAAGAAGTTTGAAGCACAGTAAGTGTTTTTAAACTTTTTTTTTTTTTATTAACACAATTTAAGTGTGCCATGAGATTTAAAAAAGGTTGAAAAACACTGTTCTAGGTCCTCTGGCTAGTCTGCACAAGCTCCTGCATGCAGGGAGCCCCTACTGGTATTAGGAGGCCCCCGTAGCTTGTTTTGCAAAGAATCACCCCTCTTGGGAACAGCAGCTAGACCACCAGATAGTCTGGAAGCCTCAGCTTCATGTGGGAGAACAAGAAAATTTGCCTTGCCCAGACTCAGTTTACCTCTCTGTTAAATGGGCTGTTGGCATCTTCCTCCCTAGGTCTCTGAGAATTAAGTGGGTCCTGGAGTGGAGCTGGGCTGCAGCAGTTCCCAGGGTGGCAGCCTCTCAAGAGAAGGTCAGCCCCAGAGAGACACTGGTCTGAGTTTACACCTGGGGTCCCTGGCCCCGTGGACAGCTGACACCTGTGCACATCAGGCAAGCTTCAGTTTCCTCTTCTGCAATGGGACTGTTTTGGGAATTTCCCTGGGCTCAGTACCTGTGGAAGTAGGTGCTGGTGTTGCAATTGTGCATTACTATATGGTCAAGGCGCAGGGTCCATGAGTGAACATCTCCATGGAGTTGGCGTGTATATAAACATTGAAAATGGTGATGGGGGTTTCTAATTCCTGTGACATTACCACTTAGGTGGGGGCACTTCATGCACTGAGGCCTGATGTTTTAATTTGTAAAAATGAAGATATAAATCTTGTTCCCTCATTCCTTGCTGGGCTGTCTGAGCTGGTGCTTCATAAGTACCAACGGTCTGGATGAATATGAGTACTTATTGTAATTTTGATTTCAAAAGTTATTTTGGCTGCAGTCTTGTTTATTTGGTCTGGTCTAGGAACACCCTGCTCCTGTAATAATACCTTTGCTTGTGCCTTGAACTTAAGGTATGGTGCAGACTTCAGGATGCCTGGATGGCAAAGGGTCCTCCACAGTGTGTGATGTGGGGTGCTCCACAGTGTGTGATGAGCTTCTTGGGGGCCTGTGATAACATTCCTGCAGGGCTTGAGATGTCTGCTACTCTCCCACCAGCCTGGGTTTGGGGGTTGTGATGGTCTGTGCTTTGGAGTCTGAATTCACCTCTCTTCAACCCGGTCAAAGGCTGGCTCTCTGGGAAATCCTTATTTTTCACCTTGTCTAGAAGGAGACTGTCTGAAGAAATAGCTTCTGAAATGCTTCTCACCAAGCCACAAGATAAGATCCTGGAAGTCTGCAGGCGTGTGTTATAAAGCAATCACTCAGGGCTCCTTATCTCTGGCAATTCTGATTGGGGCCTCAGATCAATCTTAAAAAGCTTTAGCTGTCTAATGCCCACCAAGAACTGAACCCCTCCACATCTGACATAAATAATACAGATCAGAGAGAAGTTCAGTGTCAAGGAGGGAATGCATCCTCCCCTTTTCCTTATCACACAGGCCTGTGCTCCATTACCGTCTGAAATGCAGAGATTAGAGAAGACAGTGTGAGAGCCAGAGGCGAGCTGTTGGTTGGGGAACTTTTCCTCCCTAAGGAGTTGAGACAAATCACTCCTATCCAGCCTCTTTTCTTGCTGATGACTTTGTCCTGAGCAGATTCCATGGTGATGCTGCCACCAGTGGACTCCAAATGTACTCGGAGTGCGGTGTGCGCCATTGGCCTGCAGTTGGCAAATGGGCTCTGTGTCCTTGGGCTATACCTGGTCTCTCTAGACAAACTTTAGCACCTGAGGTGTGCCCCAGGGGCACATGTTTCACAGAGATCAGGGGATTTGGGGTTAGAATGCTGGCTCCCTGCACCTAGCTGGCCACAGACCCCCAAAGTTGTCACCCCCAGGGCCTTAGAGCTCAGACTCGGAGGTTGGGCAAATCCAGCTGGGAACTATGAGAGAGCCAAGGGCCCGAGGCCTTGGACCAACTTGCAGCCTGAGCCTGGGGCCCTGGCCGAGCTCTCAAGAACCTTCAGGTCTCAGAGCTGAGCTAACACCCTCAGGGAGTGCCCTTTCCAGGACTGGGCAGGTCCTCTTCCCAAGGTACTGTTTGCTCTGCAATTAGTTCCATGGTAAGCCAGGACCCTAAGATAGAGTCCAGCACCCTGAATTAGACACCACTCCAAACTGTGCCCCTGCCCTGCCCTGAGTCATTCCGGGGGACCATCTCCCTAGGTAGCCTTATCTCAGTGGATTCCTGAGCCTCATAGAAGGCGGGGATTGAGGCTGCACTGGTGGTGCTAACTTGGAGGCCTTGGGCTCAGCCTCTCTTCCTCTCAGTCCTGTTAGTACAGTGATTGTTCTAATGCCTGGGGCTACATTCTTCAGAGATGCTGTGCTGTGTTGGGAAGAGTCTAGGTCTGTACAGAGCCAGCGTTCACTGAATGTCAGCGTTCCAGCATTGGTGGCAGTGGCTGTAGGCATGCTGGTGAGCTGTGCTCTAGGGACTTAGGTGAACCAATGTTGAAGAGACTCATGAACAGAATATGTGCCGGAGGGTCTCCTGAGTCCTCTAGTCTTGATCTTGCTCTGGGAGACAGGAGGGGAGGCAAAGGTGCCTGAGATTTTATCACAGATTTGAGGAAGGTTGTTAGTCTTCAAGGGTTTCTCTTGTTTCCGAGTGTCCTTTGTGCTTTAGGTTGGAGCTGTGAACTGGCCAGTGGGACTGGGCGAGTGTGATAATGTCCACTCTGGCCTTTTAAAAATAGCCAGTGACCTCCAGCTTCTTTCCTCCCTCCTCACCAGGTCAGCCTTGGTAGCCACAGAGACAGGTGAGCCTGGTACCTGACTCATAGCAGACATTGCCTCGGAGAGAGGTAAACTTTTATTGCTTTTAGGTGCTGGGCTTTTGGGAACACTTAAGATTGTTCATTTTACTAATTAGATGCTATTTTGAGAAAACAAATGTTACGAGTTTTTGTCCTGAGCGGCTCACCTGGGCACGTGACCAAAGAAGTTATAAAACCACAGCACTAATCAAATATTCTTTTTCCATGCTAGTAAACCCATTTAACTAATAATGGTCATTTCCTCGTTCCTTGGATTGGATATTGGGAAGGAAGTCAGACTCATCTACTTTCCATACGGCATTGGGGGCCATGGGCCAGTGGGGAGCTGGCTGCTCTGATGGCTGAAAGTGCTGATCATGGCAGGGCTATGGCAGGCTTTGTAATGGCCATGTAGTAGCCCCTTCTTGGCTGATCTTTTTGACCGGATCATTGGAAAGATCCCCACAAGGACTGCCTGGGTGTGGCCCCACACCCACTCCTGGCAGAATGCCCAGTTTGTGAAGGATATGGCCTGGGAAGTATGAGGTCCTAGGTCCATAAAAATGACCCCATTTCCTCCTTGGCTCACTGGACCACATGGAAGGCTTCTTTGCCCGCTGCAATACCTGGTGTTCCATATGGAGAGGTTAAGAGGGAAACTGAGATCCGCCTAATTCCTCTGGCCACGCATGGTGCCAGGTGCTGCATTAGACCCTGCAGTCAGGGCAGACGTGTTCAAAGGGAAGCAGCCATCAGAGGGCACATGCTCTGAGCTTCTGTGGAAGGGAGTGGCCACCCACTTCTTTCCAGTACTGTTTCTGATTCGGAAGTCAAGTGGACACAGGCATTTATTTCCGCCCCACTGTACTGCTGATTCTGCCTTCGGCTCCTTTAGCACAGGGAGCCCTTGGTGGGTGCTGCCTGGCCCCCGCACCCACCACGAGGAGCCCATTGGGACACAGGCCTGTCCACTGCCTGGCTCAGCTCCACTGAACCACAGGCCTGCCCTTCCACGCCAGGGTCCTTGCCACATTTCCTGGGGCTACCCCATGTTTCTATCCTTCTTCCTCCACAATGAACAGAGACTGTTCCAGGGACCCCCTCAACTGGGAGCACTGTTACCCTCCAGAGTCTTGCCCTCCACCTCAGAGCACACTCATTTGGAAGTTTTTTCCTGTTCAAAATAGAATTTGGGGATATGGGCCCATTTCCTCCTTTGGCTGGAAATGTTTTGATTCTGTCTGATTTCTGGGAGACCCTGCAACTGATGCCATGCTCTGGGGGTACATGAGCCTCTGGGAGAGAGGACACTGTACTGTTTAGTTGAGAACGGGTTAGTCCGAGAAACAGTATGTGCAGATACTTTTTCATCAGCCTGCCCTGGCTGTGCCAGGCTGATCTGCTGAGCTGGCTGCTGCCGAGGGGCACTTGCCACATTTTGCTGAGGAAGGCACACATCACCCCCATCCTTTGCAAAGCCATGGTCCATTCAGGAAATATGCATATCAGCCTCTGCAGCCCTTCCAAATCACCTACTCAGTAGCTTACCAGTGCATTAAGCAGCTGGAATGCCCCAAAGACAACGAAAAGTAAGTTATGCTCTTCTAAATAACGAATAAAATGTTTCCCATGCTGCCTCAACATCACTTGACTCATTTTTCTGCCTTGGAATTTGACAAAACTCATAATTCACCCATCGGTCTTTGACTACTACTGTCAATTAGCTGGGTTCAAGCAAAAGCCGGAGGATCGATCTGTCATATGTCAGAGACACTTAAGTTCTATAAGCTAATATCTGTGCTGACTCAAATTAGCAGACCCCGAGAGAAGCTCATTATATTTACGTGAACAACCAGGGACAATGGAAGAAACAGGGAAGTCATTTTTGGAAGGTGAAGATTCAGCTAGTAAGGTGGTGTCAGGTGCTGTGTGACCTGGGTGGGAAAGAATTCAGGGGCCACCAAGACACTTGTCATTTATGATTTATTTACTCCTGAGGTGGCATCAGGCTTCGTAGTGACTTGGTTTTCTTTCTCTAGATAGAACAGCAACACCACATTGCCATATCATTATTATTCCTAGCTATGGTCCCAGGTATGGCCGATGGAGTTGTTTCAGCAGTCTGCTTTCAGAAACACTGGGGCATGTGATAAGCTTACTTCAATTTCATTCCTTGTTTGAAAACTGTTGAAAAACAAGTTGGCCACTGCTGCCCATTTGAATTTAGTAAGTAAATTTCTATTTGCTTTAAAATAACTTGTTTGACTATAACTTTTTATTTTGACTTAATAGTGGGAAATCATGGTTCTCAACTAGCTACAAAATATAAGGCATCCCTTTAAAAAAGCCACAAAATCTCATATTTGAACCTAAATAAATGCTATCTTTCTTTTTATAAGACTCCAATGAATAATTCTTCACAAAAGAAGCATTTGAAGTTGTCCCCAAGGGAATTTTTATTTTTTGAGACAAATTCTTACTTTGTTTCCCTTGGTAGAGTGCTGTGGCATCATCACTCACTGCTACCTCCAACGATCCTCTTGCCTCAGTTTTCCTTTTTTATAGTAGAGGTGGGATCTGGCTCTTGCTCAGAATGGTTTGGAGCACCTGAACTCAAGCAATTCAGTCCCCTGGGCCTCCCAGAGTGCTAGGATCACAGGCATGGACTACTGCGCCCAGTGCCCAACAGCATTTTTAAAAAGGGGATATTATTGTTTAATTTTTCTCATATCCCTAATGACAGTGTGAATATCAGTCCCTAATTGACTCACGGTGATTTCTTAGGTGCTGCAGAGGTTCTGGGTAGTCTCTGAGTTATCCCAAGGCAGGAAGGGGGCTGTGATGTGTCAGCACCTCTGCTTTCGGCTCAGCTGCCTTACTTCTGAGTGTGGCTGGACCAGTTGGAATTTGCTGTGGCAAGATCTGTGACAGCAGCTTGGGAGGTACTTAGTTGCTCATTCTTTTGGGGACAGAGATTTGCAGATGGAAAGCAAGAAGGAAGAAGAGAAGCCAGACTCTTTAGGGCTTCTTAGAAAGTCAGGGGCAAGTCCACTCAGGCAAATGAGACCAGTCAGAGACACTATCTGCAGGGGCCCTGTGGTGTCAAGGTCTGTATCCATCAGCTCTCTTGCCATGAACTGTGTTTCCACAGAGACTTTGGCAGGCCCCACAGTGAAGGCAGAGTTTCAGATACTCTGCTATTATGGTCACTGAGGATTATGAGGGGTGCAGGTATTCTGGGGAGCTGCCCTGCTCTAGCAGGATTCCCAGAGCACATCTGCTTCTTTGGCCTTGGGTTTTGCTCATCCAAGATGGAACTTGTGAAAACCACCACGGATTGGATGAATCTAGCTCTTGTCCCTCCATCCCTCCTTGCCTTGTAAGGTCTCCACTGACCTCTTGGCTTTGGAAGTTGGAAAGGCACTTAGAGGTTACCTCTGGTCAACTTCCCGCCCCGTGATTAACTCTCCTCCATGCCACTTGGCCCAGTGATGGGCTGACCTCTGCTTGTCCGGCACCAGGACTGGATCTCCCCCACCCCCATAGCAGACCACTCCATCAGAATGGAATGTTCTTCACACATGGGGGAGTTTGTCCATTTGTCTTCTAGTCTTGTTTGTACAATGCAGTGTACACTGCCCTTGCCAAGATTTCTTTCCTCCAGGTGATTTATTCAGTTGTTCTTCCTATGGATACGAGTTCAAATCCCTTCACCATTCTGGCTGTCCTGTTCATGCCACACTGAAAACACAATGCCTTGAGGGGCCATCACTCTCCGGATGTGACCCCGTCCAACTACAGAGGAGCTCGGCAGGGCTTTCCCTCCCTTGTCCTCCATTCTACACATCTCAGGAGAAGTCACTTAATGTCATGTGCTTCCATTTTCTTATCTGGAAAGTCGTGACAATCCTCATTCCTGAGTTGTTTTAGTCACCAACTGCTGCGTAACGAAACCCCAGAACTTAGAGCTTATAAAACAGTGATCTGTTATGTGTTCATGTGATTCTGTGGCAGGACTCAGGGGTCGGTTGTTTTGATTCACCCTGCACAGCTGCATTCAGCTGTCAGCTGGACTGAAGTCCAAGAAGGCCTTAATCTCATCTGCCTGGGGCATGTGGTCTCTCTCCCTTATGATTCCTCATTCTGTGATTTTCCTAAGCATTCTGACAGCATGGCAGTGGCTTTCCAGAGCAAGATCAGAAACTGTTTGCTTTTTAGGGGCCAAACCTATCAATTCTTGGTGATTGCACAGCATCATTCTTTTTCATTCTACTACTTGGACAGTCACAAAGACAGCTCAGATTGAAGAAGGGAAATAGGCTTGAATTGTTGCTGGGAGAAAGGGCATTTGCATAGGGAAGAGAGGAGTGGGTGGTGGCCATCTGTGAGAGCATCTACCCCTTATCTTGTAGGATTGCTGTGAGAATTAAAGCAAGCTAATACATGCAAAGCACTTCGCACAGGGTCTGGTCCATCGCCCGTATCATAGTATAAGAGTTAGCTTTTGTTATAGATTCAAGCTATCAGGCACACTCCTGCAGTAAGGCACAGACAAGGTCAGAGCCATGCTGCCTGCCCCCAGACAGGTCTGTTATAAGTTGGGTAATTTGCTAAACCTTCATTGGGTACAGGTCCACCCAGGAGGGAAGGCCACCACCTAGATGTTTAACCTTGCTCTCATGGTAGATGTGGTTTTTCTTATCTTACAAAGGACAAACTGAGGCTCACGGAGTGAAATAAAAATCTGCCATTTTGCTCTATCATGTGGGATCTGTTAAGATGACTTGTTGAAGTGCAGGCTCCAAGTGTTCATGGCAGGCCTATCAACAACTGGTCTAGATTCCTAATTGAGAAATGCAAAGAGGACCACCTGCAGGGCTGGTCACAGGGACCCCCACATGTTTGGATAATCTTTGCTTTCTGGGTTTGTAGGCTGCTTTTCACATTTCACATTAGAAGCCTTCTTCTTGGAGATCTTCTATTTTAGAACTCACTGGAAGGATTATAGAAATCTCGTCTCTGAGTATTTAAGCAGCATTGACTACACCCTAACCATAACAACTTCCATTTGCCTAATGCTTATTACACCCAGAGCCCCAGGGCACCACACCAAAAGTAGGAGGAAGAGGACTTCAGTGATCTGCAAAATCTACAGCTTGTAAAAATACAAATGGGACTTGCACCCAGACATTCTGGTTGAAAGCAAATTACTGTTTTTTTCCATTATAGTGTGAGAACTTCTAGCCCACCTTTCTCAGCATCACTTTCTCCATCTGTACAATGGAAATTAACTATCCCTGTGGAGTTATTATGAGGCTCAAGAAAAATTATAAATGTATATTTAACAAGTGTTTATTGAGTTTATGTGTCAGATTGTTCTGGACACTGAGACACAGATGTAAGCAAAACAGACAAAATCTGATGCTGCTGACCTTGCATTCTGATAAGGGATACTCTCAGGCACTTTACAGAAATAAAACATTTTTTTGCTGAGGGCCTAATGCAAGGTTGGGTCAGAGTATTTAACTCATTCTATTTATTTATTTCTTCCTTTGTTCAATTGTTCATATAAGTATCCAATATTACTGGGTATAAATTATGTGTCAGGCACTGGCAGGTGAGGAGAAAAGAGAATTAATAAGATAGACACACCTAATGTGCACAATGTAAGGGTCTATAGCACACCCCCTGGATGAAGGGTTCAACTACAACTTGAACTTTACTAGAGAAACACAAACAGTGTAACCTATTTGTACCCTCACATTAAGCTACAATAAAAAAATAAATAAGACAAAAGCTAAGGGCGGCACAATGAGTAGGGTGCTGGCCCCATATACTGAGGGTGATGGGTTTGAACCCAGCCCTGGACAAACTGCAACAAAAAATAGCCAGACATTGTAGAGGGTGCCTGTAGTCCCAGCTACTTGGGAGGCTTACGCAAGAGAATCGCCTAAGCCCAAGAAGCCCAAGAGCTGGAGGTTGCTGTGAGCTGTTATGTCACAGCACTCTATCGAGGGTGACAAAGTGAGACTCTGTGTTTAAAAAAAAAAAAAAAGGCTAAGAGATGATTATTTTATTTAGTTTTTTTTCAGACAGAGTCTTACTTTGTCACTCTCGGTAGAGTGCTGTGGCATCACAGCTCACAGCAACTTCCAAATCTTGGGCTTAAGTGATTCTCTTGCCTCAGCCTCCCAAGTAGCTGGGACTACAGGCACCCGCCACAATGCCCAGCTTTTTTTTTTTGTTGTTGCTGTTGTCATTGCTGTCCTAGCTGGTCAGGGCTGGGCTCAAACTTGCCACCCTCAGTATATGGGGTCTGCACCCTACCCACTGAACCACAGGTACCACCCCAAAAGATGATCATATTTGAACAAATAAAAAGAAAGATGAAAACCCCACCTGAATGAAATTTATAAACTGGAATGGAGAAGAGACATTAAATTAAGGAAGTATTATAAAACAACAATAGTAACATCAAAATCACAGTAATAACATCCACCTCTTGGCTGGTGTGAGTAACAATTTACAGCATAGGAAGGATGCACTGTTAGGGTTTGCTAAATTCTCTTCATCTGAGCTGAATTTATAAGATCTGAAAGTGAAGGGCATCTGATGCCTGGGTTGTCCTGTGGGCTGTGAACACAGGATGGGTTTTGCCACCTGACAGCGTCTTCATCACAGGCCCAGATAGTGCTGAGACAAGGAGCGGGGTGCAAACAGACAGCCACAGTCATGAGGTTTTGAGGGCAGATGTTAGGGTTACAGCAGAGAGCTGCTTCCTAGCAGTCTCACTGAAACCCTGAAACTGTGTTAGTCTCTGGGCGCTATGGGAGAATGAGTACCTTCTATTCTAAGCCTGTTGTCTCACACCAAGTTCCCGTATTTGAAAAAGCAGCTTCTCTAACAGCCCCATTTCCTTTTCTTTCTTTCTTTCTTTTTTTTTTTTTTTTTCTGATGGGCAAGTTTGGTAAACAATAGACTGTGAAAGGAAGGATTGGCTGAAGTTTAGAACATTCCTGACATCTTCAAGTCTTGAGATTGAACAGCCTCTCTTTCTTCTTCTGGGGTTTCCTTTTTCTTAAAGATTTCTGGTTTCTGATCGTCCAATATTAATGTTTGCTCCCAGAATGAAGTACATGTGTTTTCCCATATAGCTTGTCTTTCTCCTCCCAATCCCAAGCTTTTACTCTACTTTAAATCAAACTATAGATCAATCTTTTGCTTCTTATTGCTCAGCTTCCCATCACTTGTTCACCTAAAAAAATAAAACAAAACAAAAACCTAGCCTGCTCTTGAAGTGAGTTTTAAATTGCCTCTGCTAGAAGTTATAATTGCATTAGCCACAGTGGGCATTTGGGGGGGGGGTGTAGATTTCAAATGCCACCTTCCTCTCTCTCTAGCTTCTTCCAAGGCCCCCTGCCCCTTGTTCTAGCCTTGTGGGGATTTTCTCGGCCTCACCTGGTAGTAGAACAAGAGTTCCGTATAAATGGTTTCTTTGCTTCCAGCCTGGCCCTCTGTGTCCCCTGCCTGTGCTGGTGCAGGGTGAGCCCTCCTGGAGCTCTGAAGGCCAAGTTGTAGCTCCCCAACTTTCACAGACCTCCAGGACTGCCAAAAGAGTAAAGATCCAGCACACAGGTCTGGCATCCATGGCGCCCCACCTCTGGCTTCTGGTCCCACATGAGCAGTTTGTGTTCCTGCCCTGACAATGCAGGCTAAGCCTCACACCCTACACTTCAGAGATGCCAGGCTTCCCCTTGGGTATGGGCTGCCCAAGCATACAACACCAAGGACCTCTTGCTCTGTTCTTATGTTTGTTTTAAACATGTCTTCTGAGCGCCTCTGCAGGGGCCACTGTGGTGCTCAGAGGCCCTGTCCAGAAGAAGGAATCCTTTGCCTGGCCTCTCCTACCCCTTTCTGGTGATCTGAAGAACCACTAGGTTTGTGGCTCCATTGCATTCCTTTTTTGGTTTTCAGTTTTTCCTTTCTTATTTCAATTTAAAAAACATTCTAAAATGTGGCCTTAAGTGAATATAGACTCAACATGAGAAATTAAAACAACACAAAGAAAGCTCAAGTTGACTTTTCCACCACCCCACTCTGCAGCCCCCCACACCCCTACCCATGGCTTTGATTGGTCTCATTTGTATTCTCAAAATCACAAAAATAAATAATTTCACTTTTTTTTTTGAATGGAGAACTAACATTTATTTGTTGAGGGCCTATAAAATGCCACATGCCGTCTGTGGTAGGTTTTCATTTTCAGGCTTTTTTCTCTTCAAATCCTTAAAGCCATACTCTCGGACGTGGGCATCATTACTTTCTTTCTACAAAGGGAAGATAATCCGGCTCAGAAAGCAAAGAACATGATCAAAGAATTTTAGATACGTGTCAAATTATCACTGAACCCCACTTCCAGAGCAAGATGGCGGCCGAGTAACAGCTTCTTTGCAACTGGGCATGATGAGACTGGGGAGAGAAGACTTCAGGCATCTCTGGCTGGTGGAATCTGCCCAGAAACATCCCTTTGGGGACACAGAGAGACAGCATGAGATGTCTAGACCCCATGAGGAAGGCAAAAGCAGTGGAGAACTGGCAAGTGGTTGCATATGTTTGTTTGGTCTAATCCTGCCGGCAGCTGTAAGTACAGCAGCAGTGAGATTGCAAACTGGAAAGGCCTTACCTGTGAGCCATTTGGGTTTTTTGGACTTGGAACTGAGTTGAACTACCTTGGAAGAACTTGGGCAAGAGTGCGGAGGTCTTTGAGTATTGTCTAGGACCCTAGACTGAGCCACCGAGCCAGATGGAGCTACCAGTGTTTGGTTGTGGGCTGTGTGGAGCCATGTGGGAGAACTAACCCGGCAAGCTCCACCCTCAGGGTCCCAGAACAACCATCGGGTGGGAGCGAGAAATCTAGAGACTGAGCAACCAAAAGGCAGGGACTGAGATGCCTTGCAGCCTTAGCCCTCAGGGACATAGAGTGAGACCGGTTTTGGCACACTTTGTAAGTGGATAGCTACTTAAGGAGTGATCCCAGTGACAAGCACTTTCCTGGGAAAGCTTCTGCCTAGCCCAGATTAACAAATTACAGTGCCTTCTAAGCGGGCTAAGGAAGATTTAGGCTCTCCATCCTGTGGGGTTTGAGAAATATTAAAGGCCTCCAGTCTCCATTTCATACAGCCGTATCAGCATTGTGATTAACATATCATACCCTAGAAGATCACCTGTTGCCCAGACAATATTCAGCAAGATATATATACTGCTCTGTTTTTGGTTTTCTTTTGTTTTATTTTGAATTTTAACACCCCATTTTCCTTATAGATATTTCTTTTCTTTTTTTTTCTTTCCTTTATTTCTTCATTTTTTTCTAGTTTAAATATAAGTTTCCATTATTGCCTTTTTCAACAATTAGAACTTCATTTTTGCTAGTGTTTCTACCACTATTATTTGGTTTTCCCCCCAATTTTATCCTGTAAAGTTTTTGGTTTGGTTTATTGCATTTTTATCTTTCCTCTCTACTGGGTGGAGGTGGGGTACTGTGTCCAAACACGCTGGCAAAGAGCTGCTGGCCTCAAGGGAACAACTCAACCTGGCATCCCCAGAGGTTGGGTTTTTTTTTTTTTTTTTGTAGAGACAGAGTCCCACTTTATTGCCCTTGGTAGAGTGTCATGGCATCACACAGCTCACAGCAACTCCAGTTCCTGGACTTAGGTGAATCTCTTGCCTCAGCCTCCCAAGTAGCTGGGACTATAGGTGCCCACCACAATGTCTGGCTATTTTTCTGTTTTGCAGGGCAGTGGTTTCCTTCATTGTTTTCATCATCTGCATTCTAAATTCCCTTTCTGTCATTTCCTTTGAGGCCAGGTTTGAACCCTCCAGTTTCAGTATATGGGGCCAGCGCCCTACTTGATGAGCCACAGGCACTGCCAGAGGTTGGGGTTTATAAGGTTGGGTCAAAGTACCCTAAAGTATACCTATATTGCTTCTGTCTCCCTCTTTCTGTGCCTCTCTTCTTTTTGTCAATATTCCCTTTTACTCAACCCCTCTCCTTTCTCTTTTTTCCTTTCTTTATTATTTTTTTCCTTTTCTTTTTCTTTATTTTTCCTTCTTGCTCTTCAATCTTCTCATCCTTGTGGTATGGTACTAAAGGGACTCATTGAAACCCTAGTACAGAGGCATGGTAACTTAAAGAGCAAGAAGAAGTAAAAGGAAAATTGGGGCAAGGAAACAGATAAAAGAAAACACTCATGAGGAAGAATCAGCAGAAAAATCCTGGCAGCATGAAAAACCAGTCCAGAGCAACTCCACAAAGGGACCCTGAGGTAGCTATGACAGAGGATCCCACCTATAAAGAAATGTTAGAAATGACAGAAAGGGAATTTAGAATACAGATGGTGAAAACAATGAGGGAAACTGCTAATAAAGTAGAAAATAACCAAAAGGAAATCCAAAAACAGAATCAAATTAGACATGAATGATATGAAGAATATAGAAAAAATATAGCACAGCTGAAGGAACTGAAGCAGTCATTTAGGGAACTTAAAGATGCAATAGAAAGTATTAACAACAGATTAGAGCACACAGAAGAAAGAATCTCAGAGGTAGAGTACAAAGCTCTTGAGATACCCCAGATAGTTAAAGAGGTAGAAAAGAAGAGAGAGAAAGCAGAACGTTCACTGACAGAATTGTGGGTCTTTATGAAGTGTTCAAACATACAAGTTATAGGTATCCCAGAAGGGGAAGAATAATGCCCCAGGGGAATGGAAGCCATACTAGAGAATATTATAAATGAAAATTTCCCAAATATCACCAAAGATTCTGACACACTCCTTTCAGAGGGATATCAGACCCCAGGTTGCCTCAACTCTAACTGAGCTTCTCCAAGACACATTGTGATTAACCTGTCCAAAGTCAAGACAAAAGAAAAGATTCTTCAAGCTGCCAGGAGTAAGCACCAGTTGACCTACAGTGGCAAATCTATCAGGGCGACTGCAGATATCTCTAATGAAACTTCCCAAGCAAGAAGACAATGATCAAATAACTTTAATCTACTTAAACAGAAAAATTTTCAGCCCAGAATTCTATACCCTGCTAAGCTAAGCTTTAAAATTGACAGAGAAATCAAATCATTTACTGATATACAAACATTGAGGAAATTCACCACAACAAGACCAGCTCTACAGGAAATACTTCAACCTGTTCTACACAGTGACCATCACAATGGATCAACAGCAAAGTAAGATCTCAGAAATTAAAGGTCAGAACCTAACTTCCACACTGACGCAAAAGATAAAACTAAGCAATGGACTCTCACAAAATAAGATGAATAGAACACTACCACACTTATCAATTATCTCAATAGATGTTAATAGGTTGAATTCCCCATTGAAGAGGCATAGATTGACTGACTGGATTAAAAAAACACAAGCCAGGGTGGTGCCTGTGGCTCAGAGGAGCAGGGCAATGGCCCCATATCCTGGAGGTGGCAGGTTCAAACCCAGCCCCAGGCCAAAAACTGCAAAAAAAAAAAAAAAAACAAGCCGTCCATTTGTTGTCTGTAGGAAACATACCTAGCTTCAAAAAACAAATTAAAACTCGAGTTAAGGGTTGGAAGACAATTTTTCAGGCAAATGGAATTCAGAAAAAAAGAGGGGTTGCAATCTTATTTTCAGATACATGTGGGTTTAAAGCAACTAAAGTCAAAAAAAGACAAAGATGTCTTTTTATATTCTTTATATTCTTTTTATATTCATCAAAGGAAAAATACAATTAGAAGATGTTTCAATTCTAAATATTTATGCACCCAATTTAAATGCTCCCAGATTCTTGAAACAGACCTTACTCAGTCTGAGCAATATGATATCCTATAATACCATAATAACAGGGGACTTTAACACTCCTTTTACAGTGTGTCCAGAGCTGAACAGATCCTCCAAACAGAAATAAAAAAAGATATAAAGGACTTAAATGAGACCGTAGAACTGTGCTTGATAGACGCATATAAAACACGCCATCCCAGAGATAAAGAATATACATTCTTCTTATCTCCCCATGGAACATTCTCCAAACTTGATCATATCCTAGGACACAAAACAAACCACAAAACAGAATCAAAAGAATTGAAATTTTACCTTGTATCTTTTCAAGGCACTAAAGGTGGAACTCAACTCCCAACAAAAATGTTCAACCCCACACAAAGGCATGGAAATTAAACAACCTTCTGTTGAATGACAGTTGGGTGCAGGAAGAAATAAAGCAAGAAATCTTTAACTTCCTTGAGCATAACAACAATGAAGACACAAGCTACCAAAACCTGTGAGATACTGCAAAAGCAGTTTTGAGAGGAAAATTTATCACTTTAGATGCCTACATTTGAAAAACAGAAAGAGAGCACATGAAAAAACTCACAGGCCATCTTATGGAATTGGAAAAAGAAGAACAATTTAAGCCTAAACCCAGCAGAAGGAAAGAAATATTCAAAATTAAATCCAGAGATCAATGAAATTGAAAACAAAAGAATCATTCAGAAAATTAATGAAACAAGGAGTTGAGTTTTTGAAAAAAATAAATAAAATAGGTAAACCTTTGGCCAGACTAACTAGAAATAGAAAAGTAAAATCTCTAGTAAGCTCAATCAGAAATGATAAAGAAGAAATTACAACTGATGCACAGAGATACAAGAGATCATCTCTGAATACTACCAAAAACTCTATGCCCAGAACTTTGACAATGTAAAGGAAATGGATCAATATTTGGAATTATACCCTCTTCCTAGACTTAACCAGGAAGAAATAGAGCTCCTGAACAGACCAATTTCAAGCACTGAGTTTTTTTTTTTTTTTGAGACAGTGCCTCAAGCTGTCATCCTGGATAGAGTGCTGTAGCATCATAGTTCACAGCAACCTCCAATTCCTGGGCTCAAGCGAGTCTCCTGCCTCCGCCTCCCAAGTAGCTGGGACTACAGGTGCCCACCACAACTCCCGGCCATTTTTTGGTTACAGCCATCATTGTTGTTTGGCAGGCCCAGGCTGGATTCAAACCCTCCAGCTCAGGTGTACGTGGCTGGCACCTTAGCCCTTTGAGCCACAGGTGCCAAGCCTCAAGCACTGAGATTAAAAGAACAATAAAAAATCTTTCAACAAAAAAATGCCCTGGTCCAGATGGCTTCACACCAGAATTCTATCAAACCTTCAAGGAAAAGCTTATTCCCAGGCTGCAGTTATTATTTCAAAAAACTGAAGAGGAAGGAATTTTCCCCAACACGTTCTACGAAGCAAACATCACCCTGATACCAAAACCGGAAAAGACCCAACTAAAAAGGAGAATTTCAGACCAATTTCACTAATGAATACAGATGCAAAAATTCTCAACAAAATCCTAATGAATAGATTACAGCTTATAATCAAAAAGTCAGGCATCATGATCAAGTAGTTTCATCTCAGGGATGCAAGGCTGGTTTAACATAGGGAAGTCCATAAATGTTATCCACCGTAGTAATAGGACCAAAAACAAAGACCATATGATCCTCTCAATAGATGCAGAAAAAGCATTTGATAAAATCCAGCATCCTTTTCTAATTAGAACACTGAAGAGTATAGGCATAGGTAGCACATTTCTGAAACTGATCGAAGCTATCTATGACAAACCCACAGCTAATATTTTACTGAATGGAGTAAAACTGAAAGCTTTTCCTCATAGAACTGGAACCAGACAAGGTTGTTCTCTGTCACCATTACTATTCAACATAGTGCTGGAAGTTCTAGCCTATACAATTAGGCAAGATGAGGAAATAAAGGATATCCAAATGGAAGGAGAGGAGATCAAACTCTCCCTCTTTGCTGACAGTATGAGAGAACCCCAAAGATTCAACTGCAAGACTCCTAGAAGTCATCAAAAAATACAGTAATGTCTCAGGATATAAAATCAATGTCCCCAAGTCAGTAGCCTTTGTATATGCCAATAACAGTCAAGATGAGAGGCTAATTAAGGACACAACTCCCTTCACCATAGCTT